>OY282559.1:56375289-56652011 GCA_958295665.1 Tipula vernalis | reverse complement strand
TATATATTATATATATATATAATATATATATATATATATATATACTATATACTATATATATATATATATATATATATTATATATATATTGTTATTAATGGATTATTTTATATTTTGTTATTATGTGTTTATATTTATATAAATTTTATTGTTATTAATGAATTATCTAATTATTTATAATTTTATATTTTACTTTTGTTTATTATTTATATTTTAATTCTATATCATTTATGTTATTTTTAGTTAAGACGAGGTTTTTATGCCTAATGGATTTGTAAAATTTGTTGTTTTTATCAAATAAATTCCATATGGCTTTTCCTCAAATAAACTAATAAAGATTTAAAAAGCATTTATCGTTTTTATTATTGATTTGAATATAAATTGTTAATAATTTTTAAAAATACTTTAAATATTCTGGGCCAAATGTATAAAATACAAAGAAGAGTATAAACTAAAGTAGTGGCTCCAAGTCCCAAGTCCTGGCTGAACTTAATCGGGTTTGGGCCCCAAAATTAAAAATTAAACTGACAAAACTTACTATGGCACGCAAGTTATTGCAATATTTGCAATACATATAAATTAATAACATTCATGTATACATATTCTCAAAACTGTCGTTATTTTTCTATGTGTTACAGATTTACATTGCTTTGTTGTTGTAAATTTTATGTTAAAGGTTTTGTACCTTATGTTTTAGATCTACCTTATGTAATTCAAAAACTTGACATTATTTAAATTTAAATTACCCAAATTCGAGTTTTTGCTATCGCGATCTCGAACAGAATATTCATTAAAATTTAAAACACACACACAAGGTCAATGATCTTTGTTTGTTTTGAAAAACCAAAACAAATGAAATTTTGTATTCCTTTTAACCTTGAAAACATTCTCTGTAAAATAAAAATTGGGAAATACTAAATGATAAAATTGTTCTTCAATTAGAATGAAAGTTGTTTATCATTAAAAATTGTCAAAAATTTGTTATGTAATGATGTATTTATCAGTTGTGACAATTAATAAAAACAATAAATTGTTCCTTTTATTAATTTCAAATAGAAAATCAAACAATATTTCATTATCGATCCCATATGGTATAAATAAAATTTTGTGCATGAACATATGTACATATATTGTATATGTATTAAGTTTTTGTTGTTGTTTTATTTATTTTGCTATATGTACATATATGAATGCAACACTAGAAAGGTAGGAAAATAAAAAATATATGATCGTCGATCGCGCACGCTCTAAAACAAAACCAAACAAAAAATATATGTGTTGGTGTTTTCATATAAATAAAAATATATTTTTTGCATGTGGTTGTGCACAAAACGAATGAAAAAAATATAATTTCTTTTTTTGCAGTAAAGTTTTGTAGTAAGTTCATTTATTTGAATTCAAAGTTACTCAATAGATGGATTTAGAAAAAATGAATGTTAGATTTCAAAAATTTAGTGTATATACTATGTTGTATTTGTTTTCGCTTCTTAGTATAGATATTCTTTGATCGTACGTTATCTAGGATAAGGGAAATTCCCTTTTATATGATATTGTAAACTGCATTGCATTGCAAAATTATTTGAGGTATTGATGAAAATATTTCAATACTTTTTGTCAGTTTAATTTAATTTAATTATATCAAAGTGTCATAGTTTGTTCGGGTATTTTTGTCTGATGGTCCAGTTGATATTAAGTATATATAATTATATATAATTGTTAGATCGTCTCCAAGCTACAGAAATATTGGTGAATTCTCGCTCAACATCCAGAAACTTCAAGCAGCAGTTATGTAGCGTAGAAAATGTATTGTTCTTGTGTTATCTATTTTATTTTATTTATCACTAACTAATTTATATAAGTTAATTTCTATTAATTATGTAGTAAAGCAATTTAATTTTCAGGGATACCTGGGAAACTCTAATTGTGTTTTATTAGTAAATATCATATATAGGTACATGTAGTACTTAACTAAATTATTGATATTCTAGACTTTTTTGCGTAGTATTATGATCAATGTTTAAATTATATTATATAATTTTATAAATAAATAATTAATTTCTACATTATTAATTTCCTTTTTCTAGATTTGTAGGAAATTGCCGATTAATTTAAATTTAATAGTTTGGTTAAATATAAATTTTCAACTTTTATTTTTAATTCTAGTTGCAGTAGGTAAACAATTAATTAACTATTTACAGGAGAATGGTAACTAATGGAACAAGTGCTGTGAATTTAAATTATAACTTAACAATTTAAAATTTTTAAACATTCTTTTGGAATTTTAGTTTAGAAGTGGGAGAGTTTACATAGGCAATTTCATAAAATGTTAATTTTTGTAATTCTTCTATGTAATATATTGTGTTTTGTCATTAATGTATAATAATTAATTTAGATTAAAAATATTTAAAGGTTTCTCTTCCTTAATTTGCTAATAAATAATTCAATTTTCAGAATATAACATAGTTCCAGAATCAATCTTTCATATGGAGATTAAATTAATCCTGAAATTCAGAATTAGCTTTAATATTATGGTGATTTATTAATTAAAATTAGTTTTCAGAATTGCCTGGGAAATTATATATTGATTTTATTTGTTCATTCTTGATATACTACTTATAGTACTAACTGAATTATTGATGATTTTAGGCTGTTGTGGTGCTGTAACATTATCATTTTTAGATTATTTATTATAAATTTCATAAAATAATTGAATTTTTAATTATTTATTCTCTTTTTCTTGATCGGTAGGAAATTTCTGATTAGTTTTAAGTAAAATTTTATGTTTAAAATAGTTGTTAACGTTCATTTTAATTCATGTTGCAGTACGTAATAATTAATTAATTAGATATAGAAGGACCATGAAAAATGAAATAAGCGCGGTTTTTGTAATCTTAGCTTAGTAATTTTAAATTTTTCTTAAATATTTTATCAGGTAAATTAATGAACGGCGGACAGGGGAAATTACAACATTAATAATTTTATGTCCCGATTTAAATTTAGGGAGCCTTGAGTATCCGGCCCTGGATTTCAGAGAAATGATAATCTAATAATATAGTTAGATTGTGCTGTCTTGTGCTAATCTATTTATTATATATTGTACTAATAATTTACTAACTATCGATCACTTTGGTGTCTGTAACCGGGTCGTGTCTGGCCCAACTAATAATCCTATCCTATCCTTCGGTTTTGTTATATGTACATGGGTGTACTGTGTGTGCCCGGGAGTCCGGGAGATCCTGCTATAATGCTTGGCAGTGCACTCTCAATCAATAAAATGTTAATTTTTTGTAATGTGTAATATATTCTGTTTTGTCCATTAATATATTTTAATTAATTTAGTTTTAAAATACTTAAAGGGATCTCTTTTTAATTTACTAATAAATAATCCAATTTTCAGAATAAACATAGTTCTAGAATTAATCATTATTATAGGGATCAAAATTAATCCCGAATTTCAAATTTAAATTTTAGTTTGAATCAACCCTCCAGGATTAATAAGTAGTGAATAAGCTGTAGTTTAGAAATTGTGTTGTCCTGTGCTAACTATTTTTACTATATAATTACTAACAACTTATTCTTATCTTTCGGCTGGGGATGGATAAATGGGTGTACGAGGTGTGCTCGGGAATACTGAAGATCCTGTTATAATAATTATTTATTTAAGGATTAAAATTTGTTATTATGATGTTTATTAATTAAATTTAGTTTTCAGAGTCGTCTGAGAATTTGTATGTTAATTTTATTTGTTGATTCTTAATATACTTATAGTACCTAATTGATTTATTGAATTATTAATAAATCTATGTATTGTGGTGCTGTAATATTATCATGTTAATCATTTTATATAAATTTTATAAAATAATTGAATTCATAATTATATATTTTCTTTTCTTAATCGGTAGGAAATTTCTGATTAGTTTTAAGTAAAATTTTATGTTTAAACGGTTTAATGTTTATGTTAATTCTTGTTGCAGTAAGTAATAATTTTTAATTGGATATAAAAGGACCATTAATAAGGAAATAAGCGCTGTTATTTTAAAGTTTTATTAAATATTTTATCAGGTAAATTAATGAAAGACGGACAAGGATGAAATTACAACATTAATAATTAATACTTTTTAAGCTCTGTTTTAGATTTAGGATTTAGGGAGTCCTGAGTATCCGGCCCTGGATTCCAGAGAAATAATCATCTAATAATGTAGTTAGATTGTGCTGTCTTGTGCTAACCTATTTATTATATATTGTACTAATAATTTACTAACTATCTATCGCATTGGTGTCTGTAACCGGGTCGAGTCTGTCCCAACTAATAATCCTATCCAATCCTTCGGTTTTGTTATATGTGTACGGATATACGGCATGGGCCCGGGAGTTTGAGAGATCCTGCTATGATGCTTGCTCGTACACTCATAATAAATCATGAAAGTTTAATTTCAACTTTATTTTATAAATGTATCTTTATTTTGTTATAATGATGTTTTTTATAATACAGTAGAATCCGTTTATACCAAACCATGTATACAACGAACAATAGCTTATAATGATCATATGGTTTTGTCATATAGTTGTGTGCCTTGAATTTGCACGAACACTTATTCTTTCTTATACACTACAAACAAAGAACTACGTTTATAAACGTAAACGAATATTTGATTAAAATGAACAGCCGGCTATAGTGAACAAAATTGAGTGTTTGCTATAAGCGAATTCTACTGTAATTATAATTATAATTTTTGCTTAGTAATTTTAGATTTTCTTAAATATTTTATCAGGTAAATTATTGAAAGGCGAACAGGGGGAAATTACAACATTAATAATTTTTAATTTAGGTTTAGGGAGACCTGAGTATCCGGCCCTGGATTCCAGAGAAATGATCATCTAAAAATGTAGTTAGATTGTGTTGTCTTTTGTGCCGTCAATTTACTAACTATCGATCGCATTGGTGTCTGTAACCGGGTCGAGTCTGTCCCAACTAATAATCCTATCCTATCCTTCGGTTTTGTTATGTGTAAACGGGTGTACGGTGTGTGATCGGGAGCCCGGGAGACTTGCTATAATGCTTGGCCGTACACTCACAATCAATCATTCAATCAATCAATCAAAACCTACCACCCTTTCAGTTTGCATCCGAAGATTTTATTGAAGACAAAATAAAAACTCCATACACTCGTATTTTACAGACGAGTTATTTGAGTCATTTTCATTTTTTACAAATCTCTACGCTCAACAAAATAATGTGAAAAAATTCAAACTTACAGAAAAAAAATTAAATCAAAAAGCTATTTGGATTACATATCATGATCGGTTGCATGAAATTTTCTAGATTGCGGTTATGGAATTCAAGCATTCAAATGCAACATGACGTATGACCGGTTTGTACAATTAAGGAACAACTTGCAATAATCTTGAATGATGAAAATCTTGAAATTGCCAAGGACAACGCAGATAAATTTGTTAAAGTTAGACCAGTTATAGACGCCGTAAGAAATCGTTGTTTGCAATTGCCTGTTGAACAAGTAGTATCTATTGACGAACAAATAATAGCATACACTGGCCAACTGTCAACAAAACAATATATGAAAGGTAAACCAAATCCATGGGGAATCAAAGTTTACGTTCTAGCCGGAAAAACAAGTCAGCCTTATGATTTCTTTCTGTATCAAGGATCTACTAGAGGATTATCGGCTAATTGTCAAAGCAAGTATGGTTTTGGAGCTTCAGTTGTAATAAAATTAGTCGAGAGACTTAGGCAACCAGGATATAAGATTTTCTTTGATAACTGTTGCAACCTCATCAAAATGACACTACCTTTATTTTTGTAAAATCAATATTTCTTTTATGAATCCAAGTTTCAGTCTGTACGTGTGTTTGTAATAACTGCTAAACATTTTCCAGTTGCTTAATTCTCAATGAATCAATGTACATATATACATATCTCTTACAATTGTGGCTTTGCAATTACGAACACACAAATACAACTGGTTTTGAAAAAATAAAATATGACCAGGAGGAAAATTTGAGTTAGTTGCGTTTTGGCTGTAGATCTTGTATTAATTAAAATTAAAATAAAAATATTGTTAAATTAAAGTGAATTTGAAGTTGTGCTTTCTTGTTTGCAAGGTTCGGATTGTGCGGATTGTAATTTGAATCTCAAATATTAGTTTCATTTCCAAAAAGGCTTGGAAATTATTCATGGTGTCAGAAGTGGGATCTAGCAGTGAAGCTTCTTTGGATCGTCGTCAATTCATTCATCGATTTATTCATCAAAGCCGTTCTTCACTGGATTTCGTACTTGATCGCCGTGCTTAGCAACAATTATACATTCTTCAGGACACAATTGATTAAGTATCATTTGATTTATTATTATTCTTACTGGTTTGGTTTTTGTGCGAAAGTGTTATTTTTATGGTGTGATATAGTGCAGTGACAACAAAAAAAAAAAAAAAAAAATTCGAAGGTCATATTCAGCGTGATCAAGCTTTTTATCGTACGAGAGATTACGGTAATACATAACGGTATAAAATGACGGATCTAAAAATCACAAAATTGAAGAAACAGCGAACGATTTCATTTGACCAGTTAACTCGAGCAAAGGAATTCCTTGAACAGAAAGCTAAAGACGGGACAAGCGCGGAATTGGAATTACGAATCAATTTTGTGGACAGAACATATGATTCGCTCTGTACAACACAAAGTCAACTTGAAATTTTAGACGATGATGAATGTACAACTAAAAATCGCGCTGAATTCGAAGAACTTTATTTTGTAATAAGGCCAGCGCTTGAAGTATTTCGCGACAAAGCTAAGGCAAAATTACAAATCGCTTCGACAAATGTACAACAAGTTGTTCAGAAACCACGTTATCCTGTAGAACTTCCAAAAATTTCAATAACGCCTTTTACGGGTGACTATACAAAATGGTTCGACTTTTCAAAAGCATTCGATAGTTTGATTCATAGAAACAACGCGTACGATGCCATTGCGAAATTTCAGTATCTCCGTAATTCTGTTGAAGGTACCGCTGCTAACACCATAGCTGCGCTTGAGTTAACGGAAGCTAATTATGATATAGCAAGAGATTTACTTAAAAACCGCTTCGAAAACCGAAAAATAATCTGCAGACATCATGTGCAACAATTGTTTTCAGCGAAAGCTGTTGATAAACCCAATAGTGCAAAGCTAAGGATGTTAATCGATATTTTTAATTCCAATTTAAGGTCACTCAATTCATTAGGCAGACCAACTAAACAGTGGGATGATCTTATAGTGGAGATAATAAAATCAAAACTAGATGTGGAGACTCTACACAAATGGGACGACGAGGCTCCTTCTAATAGAATAGAGACACTAGACGAATTGATGGGTTTTTTAAACAAACGTTGTGAGACACTCGATTGCATAATTCAACCATTGAGGCCAGGTCCTAGTGTTAAATCTTCTACTTCAGTTCATCGGCAAACCACGCATGCAGCATTCAGTTCCTCGAATACTAGACCACGATACCAGTGTGAGTTTTGTTCGAAGGCTGGTCATCGCATTTATCGGTGTAGAAAATTTCTGTCTATTAAAAGGCTAGAGCGTCTACTTGATGTTAAACGTTTAAATTTATGTATGAACTGCTTGTCATCTGCCCATCAAACTACTGCGTGCGAATCATCATATCACTGCAATGTACCCAACTGCAATGAAAGACATCATTCACTCTTACACCAGTTCGACGGGAATGCGAGAACAAGTGAAGTATCAAACAGTGCTCCAAACATTAATGCTCCATTTAAAAATCCTCAATCGCCAGCAGTAAACAATTCATTAATAGTCTCGTGCTCCCAAGAAAACGTTAACTCCGATGTTTTTAGCACACTTTCTAATATTGACAATTCATATGTTTTTCTGGCTACAGCTATAATCACTGCAATCGATGTCAATGGCGCGGCAGTTTTATGTCGAGCTCTTCTGGATAGTGGCTCGCAAATCAATTTGATCACGGAAGCCTTGGCGTTACAACTCGGATTCCAGCGTTATCAATACCAAACTCAATTGGGAGGAATCGGAAATACAACACTGAATTCCAAATCCAAGATACAATTCAAGATCAAATCCAGAATAAATGACTTCTCAGCCCATATTGATGCATGTGTGCTGCCGAAAATTACAAATGCTCAGCCGCATTCAGCAGTCAACATCAAACAATGGCCAATACCTAAAAACATAAAATTAGCTGATTCGCAATTTCATAAACCACAAAAAATTGACCTTCTTATTGGAGCTGGTTTATATTACAAATTGTTATCTGTGGGTCAAATTTCGTTAGCTGACAACAAACCATTGCTCCAAAACACACTACTCGGCTGGATTGTAGTTGGAAATTCCGTTTCAGATTCGGATGTCAATGCATTGCTGGTTCCAACTATCAATCAGGTTTATCATGTCTCTGATCGTGATGACCTCAATCTAGATCACCAGCTTGAGAAATTCTTTCAAATTGAAGATGTTAAAGAAGCAACGAGAAAACAGTCAGTCGAAGAAATTTTGGTCGAGGAACATTTCAAGAAACATGTTTTTCGAAATCAAAATGGTAAATTTGTAGTATCCCTACCTTTTTCGAAACATCCTTGTGTGTTGGGAGAGTCATTACAAATGGCAAAACATCGGTTTCATGGAACAGAAAGAAATTTAAATAAAAATCCACAACGGAAGCAGGAATATGCAATGTTCATGGAAGAATATCTCAAGTTGGGACATATGGAGCTAATTACATCTGATATGATCCCACAAACTCATTATTTTCTTTTACATCACTGTGTCATCAAAGAACACAGTTCATCAACCAAACTCCGCGTCGTCTTTGACGCTTCCGCGAAGACATCATCCGGAGTTTCACTGAATGACATCCTGATGGTAGGACCGGTTGTGCAACAGGACCTTTTTTCCATCTTGTTGCGATTTCGCACACACCAGTTTGTTTTGAGTGCCGATATTAAGCAAATGTACCGCCAAATCTTGGTACATTCTCCTGATACCAACTTGCAGTGTATTTTATGGCGAAACGATCCGGATACAGACATCAAACTATATCGGCTTCGTACTGTCACATATGGTACTGCCAGTGCTCCATATTTGGCAACCAAATGTCTTCAGAAGTTAGCGCAAGACGAAGAGATCAACAACAAGCGAGTGGCTCAGGTAATTAAGTACGATATGTATGTCGACGATCTTCTTACTGGTGCAAACTCTTTAGCCGACATTCAACAAATCAAATCAGAAGTCATCGAATTGCTAAGCACGGCTGGAATGGAACTTCGAAAATTCTGTTCTAACAGCGAAGAAGTTTTAACTGACATACCTCAGGAGCATCAAGAGAAATTTCTGCATATTAAGGACAGCGATTACATTAAGACGTTAGGCATGTTTTGGAATCCTGTTCAAGATGTCTTCAGCTTTAACGTACCTGAAACACCAAATCACCATCAGACAACGCGACGTAAAGTACTTTCAGAGATCTCGCGCATTTTTGATCCTCTGGGGTTGGCTGCCCCTGTTATCACCTTAGCAAAACTTTTCATGCAGGAGATATGGAGCTTGAAACAACACTGGGATGCATCATTGCCACAGGAGCTTTTTACACGATGGCAAAAATATCGAGGAGAATTACATTTGCTAAACACATTACAACTGAAACGTCATGTGATGCAGCCAAACACATCCATTGTTCAACTCCATTGCTTTGCAGATGCTAGCCAATCCGCCTATGGGGCCGCCATTTATGTAAGAAGTGTGGCATCGAATGGCTCCGTATTATCATCACTTCTTTGTTCTAAATCAAGAGTGGCGCCAAAATCCAGAACAAAATTAACAATTCCAAAGATGGAGCTATGTGCTGCTCTTTTGGTAGCACAATTAGCTGAACGAGTGATTCCAACTTTGAAGATCAACATTGACAAAACAGTTTATTGGAGTGACTCAACAATAGTCTTGGCTTGGTTAGGAATGCCTCCTAATAAACTTACCACATTCGTCTCAAACCGTGTTCTAAAGGTTCAACAACTCACAGACGTAGAAGATTGGCACCACATCGCATCATCAGAAAACGCAGCTGATATTGTTTCTAGAGGAGCTCTCCCTTCAGCTCTTGTTAAGTCGACATTATGGTTCTCCGGCCCATCGTTTCTTTCGCACGATGAGCATTCATGGACAAACATTACTCCACCAAAGCCAGCCGTCATTCCTGAATGCAGAATAGCTAAGGAGATCACACACGTAATAGTTAACGATCTAGACATCATAGAACGAATGAAGTACAGGAACAATTTCTCATCTGTACGAAATATCATGACCTATGTGATGCGGTACATCCACAATCTTAAACCTGGAAGGGCAAAAAGGAATAAGGCGTTGACAACCAGTGAACAAGAGCTAGGGATGACAGCCATAATCACGGTTATGCAGGTTTCGAGATTTACTCAAGAAAGAATTTTATTACTACAAAAAAAACCTTTGACTCGAAATTGTCATCTAAACTCACTTTCCATCTTTCTAGATGACAATAACTTGATTCGAGTAGGAGGACGCCTTCATCACGCCTCCTTATCATATTCTTGGAAGCATCCTCTCCTTCTCCCTTCCACACATCCTTTTACCATCACAATCTTTAAACATTTCCATCTTTCTCATCTACACGCAGGTCCTCAAGCACTATTGGCAGCAGTACGGCAACAATTCTGGCCAATAAATGGGAAACGTCTAGCGCAAAGAGTGTATCAGAATTGCATAAGATGCTCAAGAATTCGTCCACGAGAATTCTCGCAAGTAATGGGTAACCTACCGTATGAGCGTATAACGGCTGCACCTCCATTTCATAATGCTGGACTGGACTACTGTGGACCAATATACGTGCATCACCGAATTCGAGGAAAAGGACCAACAAAGACATATATCGCTGTATTTGTTTGTTTCGCAGTTAAGGCCGTTCACTTGGAGCTGGTCTCAGATCTCACGACGGCTTCTTTTATTGGTGCTTTAAAACGCTTTATTGCGACGCGAGGTATATGTAAACATATTTTCTCCGATAATGATACCAATTTTGTAGGGGCAAACTCTGAATTGCACCGTTTATATCAACTATTTCAATCGCAACAACACATCGATGAGATGAACAATTTCTGCTCTTCAAGTAAAATTGAATGGCATTTCGCACCACCTAGCGCACCTCACTTTGGTGGTATCTACGAGGCAGCCGTCAAATCAGCTAAAATTCATCTTCGAAAGGTAATGGCAAATGCAGCGCTAACATACGAAGAACTCAACACGCTCGTGAAACAGGTAGAGGCTGTTTTGAATTCCAGACCAATCACTCCACTCTCTTCGGACCCAGCAGACCTACAACCACTAACACCCGGACATTTTTTGATAAACAGACCGCTCACTGCTATTGTCGAGCCCAATATAGAAGATGAAAAGATTCCAATACTGAAGCGTTGGCGCATTCAACAACAATTGCATCAACATTTTTGGAGTCGTTGGTCCAAGGAGTATATCACTCAATTGCAACATCGCCGTAAATGGTCTAAGGCTTCCGATAACGTCGCAGTCAATGATTTGGTGGTTATCAAGGATGACAATTTACCACCTCTTAAATGGAAATTAGGCCGCATCATCGATATTCATCCGGGAGTTGATGGATACGTAAGGGTAGCCACTGTGAGGACCATGCAGGGCAAAATTAAACGTCCGATTGTCAAATTATGTCCTCTGCCTATGGATGACTTAGAACATCATTTGAAAGATAAATTCTTTCACCGGGGGGAGAATGTTGCAACCTCATCAAAATGACACTACCTTTATTTTTGTAAAATCAATATTTCTTTTATGAATCCAAGTTTCAGTCTGTACGTGTGTTTGTAATAACTGCTAAACATTTTCCAGTTGCTTAATTCTCAATGAATCAATGTACATATATACATATCTCTTGCAATTGTGGCTTTGCAATTACGAACACACAAATACAACTGGTTTTGAAAAAATAAAATATGACCAGGAGGAAAATTTGAGTTAGTTGCGTTTTGGCTGTAGATCTTGTATTAATTAAAATTAAAATAAAAATATTGTTAAATTAAAGTGAATTTGAAGTTGTGCTTTCTTGTTTGCAAGGTTCGGATTGTGCGGATTATAATTTGAATCCCAAATATTAGTTTCATTTCCAAAAAGGCTTGGAAATTATTCAATAACTTTTTTACGACGTATCAATTATTGGAATATCTTCGACATAAAAATCACTTTGCAATCGGAACGGTTAGAATCAACAGATTTAATAATCCTTCCCTTATAGCTGATAAGGAATTATCCAAAAAAGGTCGAGGTTCTTGTGATCAGGTAGTAAGTCGAGACGGGGAAATCGTTCTGGTTAAGTGGCAGGACAATAAAACAATCCATTTGGGGTAAAATTTTGTTGAAACTGTAGTTGCAGATGTAGTAAAAAGGTGGAATGACCAGAAATCGTACGGTTGTACAATGATGGAATGGAAGGAGTCGATTCCGTTGATCAATTTGTCTCGTGCTACCGAGTTTTCATTAAATCTCGTAAATGGACATTAAGATTATTTACACATTTTTTAGATTTCGATTTAGAGAAATGCAAAAAAGTCGGATCAACCAAAAAACTCGATTTTGGATCTTTTAAACTTCCGATTGTGTTAACGCCTGACATTGATCACAATATTTAACAAATTTGAATCACCAATGTTGATCATAACAATGAGATTTCAACAGCGCAAAAGATGAAACCCACATTTGTGGAACATATTAATTTATAGCAAGATATTTTTGCTTTCTGGGATTTTCTCTTTTGTGCTGTTGGGAAAATCAACATGCGATTGGGGTTTTTTTTTTTTTGTTTATAAGTTGAGTGTTGTGAAGAGCACTATAGCAGAACCGTCAAGAGATTACCTTGTGGTAGATACTCGGTTTCACTTCCAGTTAAACCCAAAATAAATGAACTAGGATTTTCGAATCAATCCGCTCTTCAACAGTTCCTCGCACTCGAAAAACGTCTGCGAATCAGATATGACATTTATCAAGAATATAAAGAATTCATGTCAGAGTATCTCACATTAGGCCATATGATCCCAGTCATTAATGCAAACGAATCCAAAACATACCATTTACCACATCATTACGTGCTAAAAGCTAAAATTTCACTGAATGATTGCTTAATAGTTGGACCTACCAAACAACAGAGTATTTTTACAATAATGCTTCGATTCCGTAAACATATATACCATATATGCATTTTGTGGTGATATCGCAAAAATGTACCGCCAAATTCGATTAAATGACGAGCAACAAGATTTACAACGAGTTTGGTGGCGCATCCATTCCTCAAATGAATTACAATTATTTAAATTATGTACTGTAACGCACGGCACGGCAAGTGCACCATTCTTGGCAACACGTACACTCAAACAGCTGTCCAAAGACGAATTCGATAAATATCCAGTGGCGTCAAAAGTATTGATCAGTTATTTTTACGTTGATGACGTTTTAACGGGTTGTTCAAAGCTTAGTGAAGCATTAAGCTTAAAGCAGGAGTTAATTAGTTTGTTGAGCCTGGGTGGTTTTGAACTATGAAAATTTGGTTCAAATAAGTCATTACTTTCGTCGGAAGAAAACTCACAATCACAAATTTCGCTCGTGTTAGGTATCTCGTGGAACACAACTTCGGACAATTTTGAGATGCACTTGGATAAATTATCTTTATCATCACATTATTCAAAAAGGAACATATTGTCGGAAATTTGTCAACTCTTCGATCCATTGGAATTATGTGCACAAATTATTATTACTGCAAAATTGTTCATACAAGCATTGTGGACGCTTCCAAGATATTGGTTGGGACGATCCGGTTCCTGATCAGATCACACAAGTGACTTAGTTACAAGACAGACCTAAGAGAGTTGAAACAAATAACTTTACCAAGATGCACTTTAGTACCAAATGGTAAACGAGCTCAGTTACATATGGTTTCGGCGATGCATCCGAAAAGGCCTTTGGATGTGTATTCTATGTTCGAGTCACCGACGAATCCGTTCAGCATCACGTAAATTTATTATGCGCCAAGTCCAAAGTTGCACCATTTAAAAAACAAAGCATTCCTCGTTTGGAACTGTGTGCAGCTCTGCTGTTGGCTGAAATGACAAACACTCTCGTGCATAGTCTTGAAATATTCTTTGATTCAATTTTTCTTTGGTCTGATTCCGAAGTCACATTATTTCGTATTAAATCAGAACCACATAAGTATGCAACATTTGTAGCTAACCGGGTAGTAAAAATTCAAGACTATACTTCATCGAATAATTGGCATTACGTTAGTTCATCTTCCAATCCTGCATATTACGTATCCAGGGGTCTTATGCCGTCCGAATTCTTCAACATGACAATGTGGTGGTCAGGTCCTGACTAATTGTCCAAAAATGAAACCGAGTGGCCCAAATCCACCATTCTTGAACTTAACCCCGATCAAATGAACTTAAAAACTCGTCCAACGCCGCTGTCAGTACTCAGGGGAACCAAACCTTGGAATATTTTCGAAAGGTTTCATTCGCTCACTAAGTTGCTTCGTGTTGTAGCCTACATGCTTCGCTTTTATAACGGAGCTTAAACTAAACACAGATCATATCCCTCGGTTGAGCTCACCCCAAGTGAGATTACTCACGCTCAAACAATTTTGATAAAAACTAGTGCAGTCCCACGAGTTTTGGAGATGAAATCAAATGCGAGATCTCCGTCACCGTTCCTAGATGCTGACGGTATACTAAGAGTCGGCGGGCGTCGTCAAAATGCATCGATATCGTATAACGCGAAACATCAAATTCTACTTCCAGGACATCACATGCTATCCAAACTAATTGTTCGACATGAACACTTATGGCTACTTCATGCAAGACCACAAGCGTTATTGTATAGCATCCGTTTGGTTTACTGGATCATCGGAGGCCGAAATTTATGCAGGACACTTGTGAATCGATGTATAAGATGTTTCCATGAGCGTCCTCGTACGATAAACCAGGTAGTGAGTAATTTACCAACAAATCGGGTAACCAGATCGGAAAGATCATTTGTTATTGCAGGAGTCGATTTTTGCGGACCTTTCCTAGTAAAACAGTCGGTCAGATCAAAATTGAATACTAGGATGTATATTTGCCTGTTCAAATGTTTCACCACAAAGGCTGTACATCTAAAAATAGTCATGAATCTATCAACTGACGCATTTCTTGCTTGTCTTCATTCGTACGTCGCTCGTCGCGGACTAAGCTCAAAAATCTATTCGGACAACGCTTGCATTTTTATTGGAGCGAGGTCAGAACTTCGTGAACTTAGAGAACTTTTTCTGTCTCAACAATTTCAAAATGAAACAATCCGCTATTGCACGTCACATAACATCGAATGGCTCACTATTCCACCTAGGTCTCCCCATTTTGGAGAATTGTGGGAGTCAGCAATCAAGAGTACAAAGCTTCACATGAAAAGAGAAATAGGAAAGTCATCGACGTTATCACTTGAAGAATTTTATACGTTGCTCGCAAAGAACGAGGCTTGTTTGAATTCACACCCACTAACTGCCATGTCTAGCGATCCAGCAGATCTAACCGCATTATCTCCTGGTCATTTCATAATAGGTTCCCCTTTAACTTCAATAGCAGAACCTTCGCTTCTTGATTTACGGAATAATAGGCTGTCTAGATTTCAAACACTTCAACACATCAACTACAGTCGATTTGGAAACGGTGGCATGTGGAATACTTGGCTGACCTCCAACGTCGTCATAAATGGCAGAAGGGCAACCACAGTTTCAAAATTTGTTCACTGGTACTATTACACGAAGAAAACTTGCCACCTACGAAATGGTGTTTGGGGCGTATAGTAGAGACTCATCCAGGTAAAGACGGGGTTGTTCGGTAGTCAGCATAAAAACTGCGCAGTCCGTATTAAAACGGGCAGTTAATCGAATCAGTGTTTTGACACTTGATGAATAGTCAAACTAGCATTATCTAACAGTTCAATTTGTATGGGTAATGATTCAAAAAAAGAAAAAAAAAAGTATATTCCATATTTGGTAACCTTTAGTATATAATCACAATTATAATATAAGCCACAATTATGTTAAGTAATTAGAATTAGATTAAATATGTAATTATCATTATTATATTGCTGTAAAAAAAATAATAATAATAATAAATACATTTTTTATTGAAATTCATAGAGATTTCAAGGTCACGGGTATGTTAACGCCTGACATTGATCATACTATTTAACAAATTTGAATCACCAATGTTGATCATAACAATGAGATTTCAACAGCGCAAAACATGAAACCCACATCTGTGGGACATATTAAATTATAGCAACGTATTTTTGATTTCTGGGATTTTCTCTTTTGTCCTGTTGAGAAAATAAACTTGTGATTGGTTTTTTTTTGTTTATAAGTTGGCATCTTTGTCAAGAAAAAGTATATATGGCTCTTATCATTTGGAGGTGACACAAGTGTGTTTGGTTCACCCATAATTAATAAAACACAAAAAAAACTTATTATTTTATAACAAATAAAATAAATTCTCGAGAAAGTAACAACACAGTTCATATTTTTTTTTATTATCGGCATTCATCGATTGTTCACAGCCATTTTGCAAGTATCCAATACATTACTTTATGCCGGGCAACAAATGAACTCATCTAAGCGAGGTCGACCTTCAAATTCTAAAGAACGTTCTGCAAGTTCACCGGTAACAACAAAGCGAGACATGGAGGTACGATCCGTGCGAGTTGTTAGATATGACAAAATTAGTCATTTTCCTTATCATGATGGAAAAAAGAAGCTACGAGATGTAAAATGAACTGCCAAACCTCATCCCAAGGGACTGCTGGAAGAACACTTTTGTTTGTCGAAAATGTAATGTTCATTTATGTATTACCAAAGAACGCAATTGTTCGTTTTGAACAATTCCATAAAAAATAAATTTCGATAACTTTTGAGTCAAATATTGTTCCTATTTTATTTCTTACGTAGCTTTTAATTAGTTTTTTGAGGTACCCACTATTCTTTGTTTATATATTATTTATATTTTTATTTATGAATTGTTTTTATTTTTATATAATTTTTTGAATTATTAAAATAAAATAAACAGAAAATATTTCTAAAATAAACTGAAATAACTTGTATGAGTCAAATATTGTGACAAGATTTGAAACGTTATATACATTAAAATGTACATTTCAGCATTCCTACTCCGGAGCCTATCGGCTATTATAACAGCTTCCATAATGTGGCATTAAGTGTTTATAAACCAAATCTAGGGCAAAAATAATTTTCCGACCACCCGGACTGTACTATGATTCATACCAAATGTAGTCGGTTATATTTAAACCGTCTTACAAGATCCACCTATGCTAAACTTGGTTCAGATCTGTGCAGCAAACCAACTAACTTTTCATCTATTTAAATGTCTTGGCAGTATTTAAGCATAAATGTTTAGCTTTTTCTATACCAGCACTACCATCCAATATTAAACTGAATTAAAAGTAAGCAGCTTTAGTGAGTATTTTTTTTTTATTCAGTTGTGTAAAACTAACAAGCAGCGTGAATATATTTTTTGTGTATTGTATTTGTACTTAACTAGCTTGTTAAGGGTATATAAAGTACATACTATAAAATATTTATAAAATTTTTGAATTATATTACACAATGGCAGCTACATGTTTTACTTGTGTATATACCTACATATTTGTAAAATCAAGCCACTGTAATAACTAAACATTTTATTTCACGTTTAACAAAGAAATACAAACAGTCTGATTTTTCGTTGAAATGTGCGCGAATTTCATATTTAGATTATTTTGTAAAATAATTCTTTTCTACGTATTTAGTATGTACTATATGTATATGTACGAGCATTTATACAAACCAAAAAACGTAATGCAAAATATTTTCAAATTTTATCTCAATTCTATTTTTGTCAGAAAATCATCAACACAAGTATTGAAATGTAATTGTTAGGTGGGTACGCAAAACGAGCTTTTTAGCAGTATTTGGCTCTTGCCTCAGGTACGGTACGTTAAAAGCGAATTGGGGATGGGAGTGCTTTAAGCTCAAAATCAAATTCAAAAACAAATTTATATTATACTACGTGAAATAAAATAAAAAGCAAGAGTAACACTTCCATTTAAATTTTGTTATCCAAGCCAAAGTAATAACAATTTAAAAGAGAAAAAAACTGTGCTGTCCTGTGTACAATTAAAACGTTCCCTGCGGTACTCGTATATGTGCAACCGACAAAATCGAACAAACACTGAAAATATCTACATACTCTTACCAAAATATATTGGAGGTGTATTATAAATTGTGTTGTACCAGTTAACCTTCTCCCAAAATAACATTCATGTACATACGCTAAATATTTTGTATTTCTGGTCTTTACAAAAATCCCTCATCCTTTGAAGGACCCACAGCTCTTTGGTATTTATTTTTCAATATAAAATCGTTTCACTTTAATTATAAATGTGTGCATGGTTTGTTCAATTGTTTCGACCGTTTTGTGACAGGTTTGTAATTAGTTTTGATGGTTTTTTATTTTTATTTTTTGTAAAGCTTTTGTGCATTTTGTACATACAGTAAAATGAAACGTTATATTCGAATGTCGAACAACTAAAAATCTGTTTAGATACATATGCATGAACCCAAAAAAAAAAAAATGTAACATTTAATTGATTGAAGTGAAATTGAGAAATGATTTGATTGATATTAAATTTGTTTGAATTTCAAAAATGTATGTCTAGCTTTTATGTGTAACTGGTCATGCGGTAAATAATGCTTTCTATAAAACATTTATTTTTATTTGTTTTACACAATAAGGGGCTCCAGACAACAACGCAGATGTCTCGGTTTTTGAATTTTCCTAATATCTATTATGTTG
Organism: Tipula vernalis; assembly: GCA_958295665.1. Classification (NCBI taxonomy): domain Eukaryota; kingdom Metazoa; phylum Arthropoda; class Insecta; order Diptera; family Tipulidae; genus Tipula; species Tipula vernalis. Next base: position 56,633,050 of record OY282559.1, on the reverse strand, counting down.
ACATTTTGTTTTAATTTAACTTTAAGTGGACAATTTATGTACTAAAAGATTGCGGACTTCATACTCAAGGATGATACTAAAAATTTTTAAAAATAATTTTGTTCTGTTCTGTATTGGTGCCGTGATTAAAGCTGCGTAGTTTGAATCTGGAGGTATCAAGTTCGAATTCGATAAGGAAAGAAATAAAAATGAAATTTATCAACATCTGATTATGAGTGGTGGGTGGAAATTATAATAGAAAGTTAATAATTTTTTGTATGGTGTACGATTAATGCTGAAATTTGTTTTTGTCTTCTCTGTAGTGGACAAATTTTTAAAATTAATTTAATTTTGGTTTAAATTTGGTTAATTTTTTCTGTCAATTTAGTCAATTTATTTAGTCAATTTAGTCAAGCGTTGTGCTAGTGACGTGATTAAAAATGAGATAAACATTTAAATAGTTACATAAATTATGAAGCGAACAATTGAAATTGTGTTTGTAAATCTTTTGTGAACAGTTAATTAGATTTAATTAATCTACTAAATGTTTATGTTGTCAAATATAAGTGTTTGTTTTTCTGTTAGTGAATTAAGAAAATGAAATGTGGTATTTGGACATGAGACAGGATTACTCATGTTCAAAATTTATATAACGGTACTGCTCAGGTGTCGTTTGGCAGGTAATTTCACGCCACGTGCGTTCTTTTGAATTATTTATTGGATTTGTAGTATAATAAAATTTTACAACAATGGTGCGGTAAAACCGTACCAAGTAATAGGTACGTACGTTATACAATTTAAAAAAATCAATTACGAGAAAATACATTCAACGAGTAATAATCAACAATACTGCAGTAAACCAAGTAGCAACTGAACCAGGACAGCAAAACCAACGGATTCTTCGGGGACGTCTCGTCAAAAACAAATTTCACTGTGGATATTTAATATTTTTTTCACTAAACGGTAACCATTCCGCATACAATATTTTCAATTTATTTTTTTAATTTTTTTTTTTTTATCATTGAATTCCGATAAAAAGTGCCCCAAGACGAAGGTGACGGCTCGCCTCGTACTTGGGGACATCTCGTCGTCAGCAGAATTCAGTACACACATATTATTATTTTTTCGTTATTGTTGTTTTGCATCATCCCGCTCAAATTTCATTTTCATTTCTTCAGTTTGCATTTTAAATTCTAATTTGCGTCAATTTAACCTCAGTCACTTGCCCCAATACGCCAGTTACATAATGTCAGACAACGAGCAGGAAATGACCGGTTAAGAGATAAAAGGCGAAGTTGGGGCCTCCTCTCGGACAATTAAATTACAGCAATTCTGGCTAGGCAATGCGCAAAACTGGTTTAATATAGCGGAACTTCAATTCAGAGTTACCGGAATAAAAAAAGACAACGAAAAGTTCGTTAAACGCCAATCACGCTCCACCGTCCTCATGGATTCCAGTCGACAACCAATTGCGAGCACTTCACAGAGTGCTAGGATTGAGGATCGCCTCGCAAAAATCAAGTCCAGATTAAATGACATGAGTTGCAACAACAATCGTAGTCGTTCAAGGGGTCGACGATCACAATCCGGATATGGACGGAACTCACATGCAAGTCCCAGAAACAGCATAACCGCCGATATGACAAATGCTGGTACCATTTTAGATTCAGGGCGGCGGCCCGAAGATGTGTGGAACGTTGCAATTTTAACAAAACGTCTACGACCAGCATAGACGTAGAAATTATACATTCAAAAAACGAGTCATCCACCGGGTAGAGATGACATCATCGCACACCCATAAATTAGGTCGTTTGTTTCTCCACGACCACAACAACAAATTAATTTTTCTAATAGATCCTACTGGCGCAGACCTTTCGGTTATTCCAGCTCAATATTACAAGAGCGCGTTTTCATTCACAAAACGTAACCCCGATCTAGTTTTATCGGCCGCCAACAACACCACAATCCACACCTACGGCAGCAAATTGCTTCAGGTGGATATCGGACTTAAGATAATCTTCACTCATGCTTTCATATTAGCTGATGTGAATCGTCCGATCATTGGCGCCGATTTCTTGTGTAAATTTGGCCTCCTTGTTGACCTCAAAAACAAAAGGCTGGTTGATTCAGCGACTCAGCTGTCAATCAATGCCACAATGGTTCGAAATAACACATCAACTCCGATCCATTTTTCAGTCAACAACGGTTATGCCACTCAGTTTAAGAATTTTTCTTTACTTACAGCAGAGCCGAACTATAATTTACCAGTTCGACACAATGTGGTTCGCCATATTGTCACAGCAGGCCATCTGCCCGTGTCAAGATCACGTCGGCTAGATCAAGTGAGACATAAAGCCGCTCAAACAGAATTCGCACACATGGTAGAATTAGGGATTTGCCGGCCATCTGCATCTCCCGTATCTTGTCCACTTCACATAGTGAAGAAAAAAGATCAAGATTGGAGACCATGTGGGGATTATCGGCGTTTAAACACGGTGACAACACCGGATCGCTACCCGATACCTTACATTCAAAACTTATCCATGCACTTGCATGGATGCCAAATTTCTCCAAGATTGATCTTGTCAGAGCGTACCATTTAATTCCCGTCGCACCTGAAGACGTTCATAAAACGGAAATCATAACACCGTTTAGCCTATTCGAATTCACCCGAATGCCATTCGGCTTACGCAATGCCGCGCAAACGTTTCAGCGTTTCATGAACGAAGTCGTACGTGACTTGGATTTCGTTTTCGTTTATATTGACGATATTATTGTTGCGTAACAAACTGAGGAACAGCACAAACTGCACTTGGAACAACTTTTCCACAGGCTAACACAGTTTGATGTTCATATCAAGAGCTCAAAATGCGTCTTTGGCGTGTCCACTCTTGACTTCCACAGTCACCAGATCACACCTAATGTTATCGTGCCGTCCGAAGAACGAATTGATGCCATTAGGGAGTTCCCATCGCCTACTTCAATCAAAAGTATACAGCGATTTGTCGGCATGGTAAAATACTACCATCGTTTTATACCGAAACTCGCACAAACAGTCGCACCATTTCACAGCCATTTGGCAGCTCTACTCAAGAAGCCCAAAATAGCCAAGAATTTCACTTGACCGGAGAAATGTCAAAAAGCATTCACATCACTAAAGGCTGAATTGGCCCAGATAACACTTCTGGCACACCCACTGAGCGACTCAAAGCTCAGCATAACCACTGACGCATCAAATACTGCTGTCGGTGCAGTACTATAACAGTACAATAACGAGTGTTGGGAACCACGGGGATTCTTTCCAAGAAACTCTCGGATGCCGAAAAGAAATATTCCGCATTCGATCGGGAATTACTCGCAATTTATCTAGCAGTAAAACATTTTAGATATTTTGTCGAAGGTCGGGATTTCACAATATACACCGATCATAAACCTCTGACACGAGCAATTTAGTCTAAAACTGAACGTAATCCAAGGCAATCTCGCCACCTGGATTTCATTAGTCAATTTACCACGGACATTCAGCATGTTCACGGACACGACAACGTTGTCGCAGATACACTATCGCGCACAACAGACAATGAAATGGCCACAGTCGAGACACACATCGACTTACAAACAATCGCAAACGCACAAAAAGCTGACCTAGAACTTTAGAATTTACTTTTTGCTTCCGAATGTCACACTAGATCCTCAATGAAACTAGAGCTTTTCAAACTACCTGGCCTGGAAATAGTCTGCGAAATCGCAGGTGGGAACAATCGCCTATACATCGCAGACTAACTACGTCACACCGTATTCAACACACTATACAACATTTCACATCCTGGAGTCCGTGCAATTCGTAAACTGATTACAGCTCGCTACTTTTTCTCGCTTCTCAAATCACCCCATGGACAATTTGAAATTCTACCTGGTCAATTTGAGCATATCCATATAGACACCGTAGGACCACTTCCGCCATCTAATGGATACTCATATTTACTCACTTGTGTCGATCGCTTCACTTGCTGGCCCGAAGCATATTGCATGACCAATATGTCAGCTGCAACCATAGCCAACACCTTTGTCAACAACTACATATCACGATTCGGCGTACCCCTTAAAATCATAATCGATCAAGGAACGCAATTTGAGTCCAACCTTTTTAGTGAATTAACAAAACTCCTGGGCTCACATCGGATACTGACAACGGCTTATCATCCACAAGCCAATGGCATGGTCCAACGCTTCCATCCGCAACTCAAAACCGCATTAATGGCCAGAGGAAACCCAATTAATTGGAGCTCGGAAATACCAATCGTATTTCTTGGAATCCGAGCAACAGTGAAGGAAGATCTTAAGTGCTCACCAGCTGAACTGGTTTACAGTCAAACAATCAAGTTATCCGGTGAGTTCTTTATTGAAAATCCTCCTTCACCACTCCCAAATACCGACACAGTCATCGACCAACTGCGGCAAATCATGCGCCAGATAATACCTAACACACCATGTCAATCCAAACAAGATGACGCATTTGTTCCGAAATCGCTCAGCAACTGCGATTTTGTTTTCATAAGAACAGACAAGGTTCGCACGGGATTAACTCCTCCCTATGAAGGTTCATATAAAATTATACGTAGACTTAGAAAACATTTCATCGTATCGATTAATGGAAAAAATTCCAACGTTTCAATCGATCGACTTAAACCAGCCTACGGAATACTTAGTTCGGCTGATCAAACATCAAGCCATCGAGTACACAAGACCGTCCGTATTGCTTCCACTCATACATTCATTTCCTAGGGAGGGGGAAATCACTCGCGGCGAAGTACTGTAGCGACTCACTCATCATTCATTTTCAAGTATTCACTGAAATACTCACTCGTTTATCGCATACATTGCATTCATACATTCACTCATCGCTACAAATCAGCTTGCACGCGAACTTAACAAAATAACGCACCTCTTTAACCAGCAAGAAACACTACACAAAAAAATTCATTTGCAATCAATTACACTACAGTGCATCGACTGAGCCATAAGCCAAACAAAATAATTCATTTTTCTTCTCCGCGTTCGCATTGTTTATCCACTTAAAAATATTCGCTCGGTATACCGAATATTTACTTTTACATAACCAAAAAGATCGTTTTCGGCTTTAGTGTGAGCAATATCAAAAAATTTCATTTTTTTCGCGACATATTTTCTATTCTCGTGTTTTTGGTTTTAATTTACTAAATTATACCGTGGTGACAAGTGTAAAGTAAAATTAATTAAATTAATTATCAAACGTGTAATAATAATAGTAATACTATTTTTTTGTACGTGTAAAAGTTGGTGTTGTTATTTTCTACAGCGTGAAATAGCTTCAACAACAACAACGTCGTTTTTGAACAACGACGTACATTGTAGAATAAAGAACTTTTGAATGTACGTATATGTTCTCATATTCTCATTCATTATTATATTGTTGAAGATTCTCGATTGTATTCGCCCAAATAAAAGGGCTAAACATCATCAAATTGCTACTACACTATGAACATATTCCAAAATCCCAGAGATGTTACCAGGAGTGAGCCTATATTTCCATAAAGCGACTTCAAGCTTATCGAAACAATGGTTATTATTAATATAAAAAGGGTTGGATCAGTTCGATAATTTTTGGAAAATTGTGGAAACCACTTGAAATGTTCTATTTTCCAAAATCTCAGAGATGTTACCAGGTGTGGGCCTATATTTCTTTAAATTGAACAAGTCAAGCTTTCCGAAACAATTTTTATTATTAAGATAAAATTAGTTAAGAATGTTCGACGTATCTGTGATATTGTGAAAATCATTTAAAATGTTCAAACGTGATGCTACACTATGGTCCTTTAATGTAATCTCAGAAATGTTACCAGGTGTGGAAATCGAGCTTTCCGAAATAATTCTTGATATTAAGACAGAAAGGGTTACATTGCGGCCATTTTCCAAAATCTCAGAGTTGTTATCGGGTATTAAGAGTTGTTATCGGGTATTAATTATTTATTATTAAGATAAAATTAGTTGGGAATGACACATTTTCGCAAATTGTGAAAATCACTTAAAATCTTCAAATCTGATGCTACTTTATGGCCATTTGCTTTAATTTTAGGTATGCTACCAGATGTGGGCTGTATATCCCAAACGAAATGTGGAGCTGTTTGAAACAATTTTTGTTATTAAGATAAAAAGAGTTGGGCATGGGCGACAGATTTTTTAAAATTGAGCAAAACGCTAAACATCATGAAATTGCTACTACAATATCACAGAAAAATTGTTACGAAACACTCGATTTTGCTCTCGTGTCCGCAAGCATATATTTCACGGTCTCCACCTGCAGCGATTGCCAGCTAATGCTCAGCCTGGAGAGAATTCTTTTGTGGTGGAGTCCCGTTGAAACTTAAAATGCTGCATTAATAAAAATCTACCACACACTCGTCGATCACATACATCTCCTGAAATTGACTAAACTTAAACGCAAATCTTGAGCTTACTAAATATTAACAATTTAAAAGAACAAAAATACTAAATTAAACAATATTCAACTATGCACATTCAAGATGGCTAATTGAATTATTTTCGGCTAACACGGTCCCATGCACATTTAATATCCGCACTCCACGTTCCTCTAGTCTGCTTCAAATACGCAAGTATTTTTTTCTTTATGAAATTGCCTTAGCTTGATTTGTCAGACAAGTGGTTTTTATGTGCCAGACTGTTCCGTTTTCTTAAGAAATTTTGTTACCTTATCACGATATGTAATTATCAAATTTCTTTAGTAATCGTTTTGTTTGTTTTAATTTGTATTTTATCGAGTTTTTATTGTGATTATTTTTAGAACACACACGATAATTAAAAATATTCACACCTCCGACTTTTACTTTTCGACCTTCGACATTCGCTTCTCTTATTTGACAACCCCCTTTCTTCCTCATCATCAACCACACCAAAAAGAATTTGACAACTCTTCTTTTACGTGAGGAACACAAAATCGATGAGCTTATGCGGTAACGACACCCGCTCGACGAACGCAATTCAAATTTGTTGACGTCAACGCACATAACAAGAAAACAAGCGTGCAATATTGACGGAAATAAATAAATCAAACGTAACAAAATCATAGAGACGTTACCGGGTTTGGGCCTTATATTTCCTCAAATTCGATAGATCCAGCTTTCCGAAACGATTTTTGATATTTAGATAAAAAGGGTTAGGCATGTGCGACAAAATTGTGAAAAGGATAAACCTGTTGAAATTGTTACTTCACTCTGGGCATTTTTCAAAATTTTAGATAAGCTACTAGGTATGAGCCTGCCTATATTTCCGTAAAGTGGAAAGGCCAACCTTTCCGAAGCAATTTTGTTTTTAAGATATAAACAGTTGATCATGTTCGATACGTTTTTGCAAATTGTGAAAACTACTTAAAATATTCAAGCCTGGTGCTACACTATGGCCATTTCCTTTAATCTCAGAGATGTTAGCTCGTGTTGGCCTATATTTCCATAAAGTGGACATGTCAAGATTTCCGAAACGATTTTTTATATTAAGAAAAAGTTGGTAGGGCATGTGCGACAAATTTTGGTTTCCGAAACGATTTTTTTTATTAAGATAAAAAGGGTTGCACCAGTGCGACAAATTTTTGAAAATTGTGAAAAAGGCTAAACCTAAACGAGTTTTGTTAACAAAAATTGTTTTGGAAAGTTGAACCTCACCACTTTATGGAAATATAGGTCCACACTTGGGACATCTCTGAGATTTTGGAAAATGGCCATTCACAATTTTCAAAAATTTGTCGAACATGGCCAAGTCTTTGTAGGCGAGTGAAACATTTATCACTTTTCCGGAAAAATATTTTTTGAATTCACTTTTTTGTTTGTAGTGGACTTTCTCGAAGACAACTCTGCAACCATTTATATATGGCGCACTCGAATACTGCAACAGGTTCAAAACTTTATTTAATGAATATGGAATAGGAATTGTTTATCATCATACAATTTTTCTTTCCTTAATCTAAAATAAACAAAATATACTGTAGAGTACCTTCTGCTGCAGTGTACCAAGTGCCGCACTGAAACATGTCGTTTTGTTGTATTCCGTAATGAAATATGCTAAAACGATCGGGATCCCTTTTTTTCTTATGTCTTTAGTATGTTCTTATTCCTTATGGAGAATAATCTACTTGTTTGACCGATATATAATTTTCACAGTCAACGCGTGATAATTTATTTACGTCTGACAACAGTAACTATTTATTGTTTATTGAACTTTGGAAGTTAAATCAAAGCACTAAATATTTATTTTATAAAAATATAAACAAATTCTTTATAGTCAAGTTGTAAGTTAATTTTAATTTATAAATTCAGACCGGCGAGAACTAAATGTCATTTAAAAGTAATATTAGACTTACCACTGTCAGTTGGTTCATGTCATTGTTGAAATACTCCTGAAAAATAAAAAAAAATGTTAATTTTAAGTTTAAAGTTATTACAATTGAATTTAAATTAGAAAATTATTTAAATCTATGATATGAATATCTAATTTCAATTTGACAAATACATTTTGAAATAACCAATTTCTGGAAATAGATATTATTATTGCCCGCATTCAACAAATACCAACCAGTAAACCATACTTGCACAATTCTTGCATAAACACAATTATGTACTAAACCAACGGCAAATTTAATTAGTCACGTACTTAATCTGATCTCTAAATTTATGTTATATAGTATTTATGTACAACTTATCAACGGATTACTCTTGTAAAACCATTTATCCACTTAACCAAAAGTTTTTATTTTTATTTTTTGTTAAGCAACATTTATGTTTCCATTCCAACACACAACAACAACAAAATTTCTAATAAATTACAAAACTATTCTAATCTCTCCACATTTCGGGGGTTTGGTGTTGTGCAGGCAAAGCAAAACAAAAAATACAAACCATTTTTGTTGCAAATGCTTAACATTTATAATTTTTATTTTTATTTTTTATTTTTTGTATATTTTGTTCCAAATAAATTTTCATTGGTTTTTCTCGTTGTGCTTTTGCCTTAGCAAACAAGTTAAAAGTTCATTTTTCATTTTAACACACAATGAAAAATTTTAACTATATGTGTTATTACTCCTATTATGATTATAAAATGCATTAATTTTGTTGTTGTTGAAAATAATTTATTAAAACTACTTTTTGTGTATCCAGACAGCAAACTTATACTGCAAAACAATCGCCAAGTAAAATAACGTCTTAAGATGAAGCAAAAACAAAAAAAAAACGCAAAGTTTTTGTTTTGTTGTATAAATTCGTTAAGAGGAAATTTTTGTAAAGTGAAAATCGGTGGGAAACTAATATCGACCACACATTTTTATTTTGTTTTTGTTTATTGTTAATTTTATTTACTAATTAGTTTTGTTTTGTATATTATATTTACAAGATAAACCATAATTGGTAGACGTTAGATGATGTGGAGAACAAAATCGTTTTATCATCATTTTTGTTTGCTTTTATCCTCTCGGTTTATTGTTTTATATTTTATTTAAACTTTCGGTTATTTTGGAAAATCTTAAATCGTTTATAAGATGTAGTGCACTTACGTTCTATACATGGCTTATACTTTAAGTACATAAGATGTATGTGTGCTAATATGGTGTTTTTTTTTTGTTTAGTATGTAAGAAAAGCAAGTTGTTTTTCTTAATTTTTATTATAAAGTCGAGTGGAATTTACAGATTCATTTTAAAAGTAATGAACTACAATTTTTTACATTTTTTGAACTTTAAATTAATTATAATTTTCATTTTGCTTGCATAAATAAAATATTTATTTGTAAGTAGTCTGATAAAACTTATTATAACGATGCTTTTATACGAGTAGGTACTTACGTATTTGATAAAACAAATCTAGATTTATTATTCTGGAGATAGAAAGATATAAGATTTACTCATCTATTGATGCTAAATATTTATGTATACATTAGTTCTCTTATAAATAATCAAAAATACAAGTTGTATAAATTAATTAAGTTTAGTTTATATTTTGTAGCTTAGCAATGCAAATAGGAGCATTGAGTGAGAGTATGAATCTTAAATTTGGAAGTTGATTTTAACGAATTGTAACAAATGATCTCGCTCACAAGGACGCTCACAATTCGAACTCTCGGATATTTCGTTCTGGATTAATGGTTTACTCGCAGTTTTGGTGGGGATCGGATATTTAATACCAGTTCAATTCAATAATTCACGTCCCTAGAAAATTTTGCCCCCGTATTCCAAAATCATGTATTGCAAAATCAAGTATTCTAAAATTCTCCATTGTATCATGATAAATTGGCTTAGGTTAGGTTAAAAATCGCACGTCAGTGTGAGTGTGCCGTTGCAATATTTAGTTTAGCTAATTTCATTTTTCGGGATTTCAACTTTACTGAACAATGATACAATTTTGTCGTTAGAAAGAGTTACAGAACTCATTCGGTTTATTTGTCTCGGGGATCCTCGTCCGAAACCATTGCGCCTTGAAAATGTTCATTTCCCTACTAAATGCCCAGTAAACCCGGTAAAGATGACATAAAGATATTTTGGATTGCCAACGCAACAGTAAATTGTCCAATGGAAGGAGAACTATTGTGCAGATCAGCGAATGGGTGAGAACCGCTCCAATGGAGTATCACTTGAATAGTTATCACAAAGATATATGAACATAATATTTCTGCAATACGAGTGACTACAATCGGTACAAACAATTACGGCTAACTACAATTATTAAAAAACTTAAATAAAAGATTCTTGAACAAATCTCTGGACAAGTGAAAATCGAAAACTTGAGAAACTGAATTGAACACCCGTGATATTCTCAGGATCGGTTCCGAAAGACCATAGTTTGTTGGCACCAGGTCAATGAATAAAAGCCCATCACGTTAACTCATTCGGCGTTCGGGAGCATAGATTTTTAGACGTGCGAGTAACACGGTACAATCGATACGCGAATTAACGATATCGCGCACGAACAGCGTGGAAGCCACGTTCCGGCGATATTCTACAGCACGCGTGGACGGCAACCATCGGAGCGCGAACAGAACAAATTGCTTCTGAACGCTCTCAATCCTCCCGGAATGACAGTGGTAGGATGGCGCCCAAACTGGAAATGCATACTCCAAAATAGACTGAACAAACGAGACATACAGTGATGTCAACGTTGTCGGGTCCCTAAAATCCCTGCAGTTTCGTTTAATAAAGTCCAACATAATATACGACTTTGAAATAATGATGTTAACATGTCTGGTAAATGTAGCGTCAGCTGCAAAAATCACACCAAGATCGGAAATGAACTCGACTCGGTCAACGTCTTCATTATACAGCTGATATTGGTGAAGAATGGGTGAGCGGATACGATTAATAGAAAGCGTCTTACATTTGCTCACGTTCAGAGCCAGTATATTATTAATTGACCAACTAGAAAATCTGTTTAAGTCCTCCTGCAACTTTACACAATCAGACAAACTAGGAACCCGGGCAAAAATGTTCATGTCATCTGCGAAGAGAAGGCAGTTAGCAAACTTAAAGCATTGCACCACATCATTGATAAACAATGAAAACACAACAATGGTCCATAATGTGACTACCTTGAGGCACGCCAGATGTCCGTGAAATAATTGGAAGTGAGAACCCAAGATCCTAATGGAATGTCAACAATCAATGAGGTAGGAACGCAACCATTTAATAGGAATAAAGTGGCAATTTAGACTCTCTAACTTACTAAGAAGAATTGAGTGGTCAATCATATCAAAAGCCTTGGCAAAGTCTGTATAAACAACGTAAAGCTGATGTCTGGAATTTTAACTATCAAATAAGTCGCCACAAAACGAAATCAAGTTAGTTACTGTAGGCCTACCAGGATAAAATCCATGTTGTACAGGAGAAATGAAGTTTTTAGTGTGGAAAAACAAGATTCTATGAACCATAGACTCAAACAACTTGGGTAAGACAGAAAGAATGGCTATCACATGATAATTACTCACATCACTTCTTCTAGCCGCTTTGAAGATTGGATGAATACAAGAAATTTTCCAATGATCGGAGAAAAAACCGCGTCGAAGGCTTTTATTAAATATGAAGGTAATAGGAATGGTCAAACTTTCAGCACAACACCTAAACAGAATCGGCGGAAGCCATCATAACCCGCTACCTTTCTAACCTTGAGCTGGAGCAAGCAATCCCGTACTTCTTCCTCGGTAAACTTGAAAATATTAAATTGATCGAAGGTGGGCAAAGCTGGAGATACGATAGCGGACGACAGAACAGGTTTATAAACCGATGCAAAAAAATCAGATTACAGATTACAGATATCCAAGGGCTGACTAGCGACGGAGCTCTGGTAGGACGTAGAAGACGGAAAGCCAGCCACTTTTTTCTTGCTATTAACGAAATTCCAGAACTCCTTAGGACTAGATGTTAACTCTTCCTCAATTCGCACTACGTAGTTGTTGTAAAGGAACCAGTTTAGGCACTTACATTCCTTGCGGGCTCTATCAAAATCTGGATAACATTTAACATCATGTAATCTATACAATGAATGAAGCTTATTACATCGTTTCTCGGGCAAAACTAACTCATTGTTATACCAAGGCTCCCCACGGCCGATTTCATTTATTTTAACCCGCGGAACGTGCTTTTCGATACCACACCTGAGAAGATCGTTGAAACTTAACACAATACAATTAAAATCACCACCGCGTTGTAAGAAGTTCCAATCAGAAATGCTGAGAAATTCATTCAAGGATGTGAAGTCGGCTTTTTTAAAATTAAAATTAAATCATTAGAAACATAATTGTTTTTACAATTAGAATGAAAAATATTTATCGTACTCGGTACGTGGTAGATGCTCCCACAACCAGTGATGTCCGGACACGCAGAAATCTCGGCATGCATAACATCATTAGCAAATAACAGATCAAGGAATTTGCCCCGACTGTTACTAATTCTGTTGAGCTGTGTAGCTGAGATGCCAGAAAAGTAATCGATGATAGCTAATGCCCTCTCATCGGTAGAAGATGCAGAAAATACGCCGTCCACATCGTCCCAACATATACCGGGTAAATTAAAGTCGCCCACAATGATAAGTTGGTCACTAGGCAAACTAGAGGCATAACAGCAGAGTCGATGAAGTTGGTTGATAAACGTGTTGTAGTAATCCAAATCCGATCTGTAAGGTATATACACGGCGACTACAACAATCGAAATTATTAATGGCTAATCTGACTAGAACAGTAATCATGTTTAGGGTAGGATGACAGGCAATCACATTATTAGGTACCGAATCGTTAACGCAATCAAAACACCACCACCCTTACGACTGGTGTCAAAATCGTATCTATCCTTTCTATGAATGATGTAATCAGATGGGAAGTATTCCTCGGAGAATATATTTATCGTAAGCCGCAGGTCTCGCTGATTATTATGACGTCATAATCGTTGCCAAGTAAGCCTAAACGAAAAACCTTAGCTTTACCTCGAATACTGGAGGCGTTATGGTAGTAGATCGAGGTGTTGGTTGCGTTAGCAGTTATCGGTGTTGTTAGAACGTTATAGCAGCTCTATTTTTTGGCTGTCGTGAATGATTTACAAATGGACGAATTAACAAACCACGAGGCCACATATCAGAACTGTTTAGCATATTGAAATGAGCATCCTTTAATCCAATTTTAAAGGAGATGAAAGTAATGGAATTGTTAATTGCCCGGCCCTTTGCAAGTAATAATTTACAATCCACTTCGTCAGGCGGATGGGTCGATTCCCCTTATATACAAATATTTTTTTTTATTGGCAGGAACAACGGCAGGTTTAATTGAATCAACGGGGTCACCTGTACCAATAACACTTTGAGTCTGGTTCCGTGAATTAATGATAGTACCAGCACCCGAGTCCATTTCAGAAACTTTTGCATATGATGGTTCGGATGGAGTGACACTCCCAGAGTTGTTTAAGAGTTGGTTGATTAATTTTCGATTTTCAGCTACCTCGGATTCGATCTTCTTCAGGTCAATATTTTCCGCGGCTCTTTCAATAATTATATCAATTTTATGTAAGAGCTTGGTGAAATCGTTGTTCATAATCAAAACTTTGCAACAGTTGCAAAAATAGCAAACATTCGAATAATTTTTTATCGAGTTGATGGCAGCACGATCAATGCCACTGCAGTCGTAGTGAAATTGCTTCATGCAATAATTGCAAGACACAGTATCCGAAGATGTAGAACTAAATAATTTAGAACAGCCACTGCACGACATTTTATTAATTATGTATATAAAATAATATTAAACTGTTAAAATTGTTATGATGTTAACGAAAATATTTAGAGCGGGTTTAATTTAATTGTTATCATTTTACTGAGGGTCGTCTGTATTCAGTTGATGCAAACCGCTAAGTGGCCCGTCACAATTTGCAAAATTTAATGAACATTAAATCACTGATTTGAACAACTGTAAATGCGGCACAAGATGTTTATGATTCAATTTATATTTAGATTTTGATTACAGTTTCAGATACACTAAATCCTGTAATATGTTAAACAAGTTTAATGATAGTTGATTAATGCTACTTTTATTTAGATAAGACACTAATAGTCCACTATTAATTATTAGCTTATTAAACACAGCACCACTACAATACATTAAATAGTAACTGTATAGATCGAGTTTACCACTGCACTATTATAATAATAATCCATTTAAATTAAGTTAGTAATTAATAATCACTCAATAAACTAATCGTCACAATATAATATTAATTAACTATAGATTATTGTGATAATTGATTCGTATTAATTTTTATTTTTTTGACCACACTACACAAAAAGCTTAAAAACACAAAAATAAAAACACGTCTGATGCGCTTGAAGTAAAATAATAATATATGTATATATAACCATTGACAATTTATTTTGGCCCAATGGGTTTGGAATAGAAAAGCAGGAACATACTACAGTAATCGTTACTATAAAAGCAGAATTACTAATGTCGCTATCACTGTCAGATACGGATTTCAAAAGACTATAGTGAACCAGTTTTCTATTTCTTAACGATGAAGAAGTAGACGAAACAAATAAAACAAACCAAATTTGGCTTTTGTGGCAAAATCAAAACTATAATCGATGGTCTCTTACGTTGTGTTACAACTTTCTTAACGCTGCTGCACTCGGCGCTTATAGATTATACTACATGACCTAAGCGGCAACCATTACCGAGGAATTTCCTGAAGACCGTGTGACAAAATTAAAAACCTTCAAAATTATGTAGTGGTGTTCTTTCGGTATTCTTTGTGGTTTTAGATTACCTTAAAATGACGACTTATATTACTGAACGTCCATGCAAATATTTATATAATTTTTTTCATCACTTTTATTAGATTGATTCGGTTTGTTTCTGGGCTAAGATTATCGTAAAATATCGGACTTACTTTATCGACTGAGTAATTGTATAGTTTTAGAATACCATAAAATGTCGGCCAATATTATTGAATATTACTGTAAACATTTATAGTATTTTCAGTGATCAAATTAAGTACGTAACATTATAAGGAGTTTTCCTTCAGTATTTTGCCGACATTTTAATATAACCTAAAACCTAAAAATTACCGCTAATTTCAGCCTGTCTAAAGAACGCTAAATTACCTACTTTTGCTGGCATTTTTTTGGCCACCTTAACTAGCGCCAACTGATACACCTTTTTAGTTATTTTGCCAGTAAATTATTGACACGATCTTCAGTATTCCCTTGGTAATTTTACAGATATTCTAAGGTAATTTAAAACTTTGAAATTACCCTTACGGTAATTTCAGCTTAACCAAAGAGCGCCAAATTACGTAATTTTGTAGGTATTTTCGTTTTGATAAGTTCGTCGGTAGTTTTACAGAGATTTTAAGTTAAGTTACGAGTAATTACCGATACATTAAACCATAAATTACCGATACCTTAAATTACCGTAAAATCTGCAAAATTACCAAGGAAATACTGCAGATATTGTCGGAAATTTTGTGATTTTAGATTACCTTAAAATGTCGTTCGTTGTTATTGATCCTCCTTGGTAAGATTTTATAAAAATTGGAAGAGTTTCGAGTCTAAGAACTGTTAAACTATTAAAAAATATTATAAAATATATTATACATATATTGTATTGCTGAACTGTTAAAAAATATTGTAAAACAAAAATTTATTGAAGAATAAAAAATGGAACCAAAGAATGCAGAAGAAAATCCATCGGCACCGACCGTGCGTTTCTTACCTGCCATTGAAGTCGGGTTTGTTTACTTTTTACTTTACCCACTATAACGAAGTTATATTGGGTAAGTATTGTAATCGCGAAAAAATGTTGTTACAGATTTTCACATTTCTCGACGAATTAGGTTACCAAGACTCCAAAACATCGATTAGAAAAATGTTATGTCCGTCTTTCCATGTTTCCAGCCTTCCATTCACACATTGTATTATTTTTGTTTTGGTTCTCATTCTCAAAAATATTGATAATTTTGGTCGAAATTTTGTACAAAAAATAGATTTTAGTAATAAGCAGTTTGTGTTAACTTTTGCGCCCATTAGAGCCTGGAAAGAAGAAGTTACAGTAGAGGAGAAAACTCTGAAAGAGATTTTCTCAAAAACGGAACCGGCGAATGAATTCTCTTGATATTAAAGGTCGTAGAATAATATCAAGCCATTAGGGTGGAGCAGGTTAAAAAGAAAGGCGCTGGGAGATTCAACAAATAAAATGCTATGTGACGTGGAGGTAGGATCCGATGACGTTAATTCTTATTTTGTGTTGTTTGTGTTTTATTATTTTATATTCTCGAATGGTTTGGAGTAAAGAATAATAACGGTCAATGTTCATGTTGCTCACATAATATTGTGATCTGAACAAACAGCAAACATTTTCAGAAAAGAAATTTTGAACATTTGGATGCTATCTGAACGGAGTAATTTAAAATCTTAAAGATTTTCAACAGTATACTAGAGATGTACTTGTCAAAGATAAAAAATGGCGAATGCGACTCTGATTGTTATGATGCGACTTTGAGCCGGATAGATT
Source organism: Tipula vernalis (assembly GCA_958295665.1). Classification (NCBI taxonomy): domain Eukaryota; kingdom Metazoa; phylum Arthropoda; class Insecta; order Diptera; family Tipulidae; genus Tipula; species Tipula vernalis. Next base: position 56,616,000 of record OY282559.1, on the reverse strand, counting down.
AACATTTTTTTAATAGGTTTTCATTTTTTAATTTTTAGTTACATTTGATTTCTATTTTGTTTATAAGAAAATAATCCAAACCCTAAGAAAAGTTTTAAGCCACACGTCGAACAGATGTAGCAGTTCCACTGGGGCGCACTAATAGGGCGCACGTAGTAAAGACCCGGAAAACCCAGTTTTTTTTTCTGTAATCTGATTATTTCAAAACTTACGGCTAACCGTTTGACTAAAAGGATTCCCAAGTCTACCCTGCTAAATTCTCCAAAAACCGCCATGAAAAAAGACCAAATCAGCCGTTACCGAGCACACTGCAACTTAACGACGTGTGGTTCAAGTATATGCACAAAATATTATCCGTGTATTCGAAAAGTATTATAAGATGGATGCGACTCCATGAAAAATTTACGGAAATTCAATATATGTTTTTATTTCTTCTTCAATTAATAGAATTTTAATGAAAAAATTAGAAAAACTCTTTACCTGTGAAGTAAACATAAATATAATGAAGTCATTAGTAGATGGTTAGTAAGAAACTGAACAGTACACGGGTCTAAGTTTAAGCGTTAAGTCTCTTTTCTTTCAAAGGAATATGAGTTTATTTTAAAGGCTTAACATCTGTTCCATTTCATATAAAATTATCTTCAAATTCTAAAAACAACATTATATAAAATTACGAAACCATTTGATGTCACATCAAGTTTCTGCCTTTCGAGATTTTTTATTTTCGAGATTTTGACTCATTCAAGCTTTTAGAGAAAACGCAGTAATTCCTACAAAATATTAGGCTGTTATTGATCGTTAATTTGATCCGGATCAGCAGATCATGTTTCACGAAGCGACAAGCAGAGCAAATACCTACCCGGATCAAAATTGTTGATTCAAAACCAAAAATTAGTTCAATTTTGCAGTTGTATTCAAAATAAACTTTGATCTGATCCCAATCATTGCTGTTTGTAGAAAAAGTTAAATGTGGCGGTTATAATTGACACTTTTTGCATGTTTTCCAATTAATATTTAAATAGTAACATAAAATTGTATGAATAAAGAAAAAAAATTCAATTTCCATTTCTAATTTAGATAATCGCGTAATCTCATAAAAAAAAATTAAACTGCTTGTTTTCAGAACGCGAGATTTTAGAATACGGAATTCGAAAATAAAGGATTTTCTAGAACCGTATTTTCACGACCTACGGGATTTTGTGCATTCTGTTCTGGATTTTGAAATATGGTCGTACGTACCAATTCCTTAGTAGGTTGCTACCAATAAAATTTAAAGAAATTCGTCTTTGACGCATTCCCACTAAATAAACCCTTCCCTTTCGATTGTGTACAATTAAATCACTGTTAATCTTCCCGTTTAAATGACTTAATGAAATGTCTACTCTAATTCATAAAACAGAGTTCAATCTACAAAAAAGAAATCAGTTGGAACTTAGATACTTAATATTTCAGAAAAATTTTACACGTAGAACTTTAAGCATACAAAAAATCTATAGACCTACTTTAACCTAAATTTTCTACAGTTGAGTGAACTTTAAATATTTTGGTGGTAGATATAGCAATATGTTGCTTACAGCTACCATAGTTACTACTTGTGATTCCTTAATTTGATTTTATATTTCGGGTGGTAATTCATGCTTCGCAAGGTAAACCAATGTGTGTTGAGGGTCAACATCTTATTGGACCCTTTGATAAGCCGACGGTAATATCTTAATTAGAATAGACGGTATTGTGATGTAAAATAAAGTGAATTAAGGTCTCCATTCCAGTAGCTATAGAATGAATAAATAATATAAAAACAAAGGAATAATTTTAAAATTCGTTAAAATTTACTAGTCTTATTCGAAACACCATATACTTATTTAACTTTTTATACTTGAATGATTAATCTTCTTTTCGCACGGTTCACACAAACGACCGCAACGAAGAACATTTTGGAAATGTTTGTAGCAACCTCCGCCCAATTGTTTTGAAACGTATCAACACATTATCCGCCTAAAATACTCCGACTGCTAATGTTCTTGCCATAATAAAAAATGAAAGCTGGAAAGAGTCTGTGAATAATAAAGGGCAACTAAGGCATTTTATTGCCTCATTATGACAGAACCGATATTAAAAAATATTAGAATGAAAAATATTCGATGCAGACATACAACCATATACGTATGCGGTATACATTCCTTACCTTACGGTAAGGAACCACTTGAGATTTGCAAACTGGAGCAATTTTCGTATCCGTATTGCTTAACGGTAGCATACAGAGTCCATTTTTTTTTTAACCTTAAGTTGAACATCCCGGTAAGGAACCTAAGAATGACAGTAATTAACTTCGGTGATTAATTCCGCCGAAAATTTTTGTATGGCGGAATTAATTACATTTTCAATATGAATTAATTGCGCGATATCTATTTTTTTAAATTAAATAATTTCGCGCTGATTTAACTAAGATTTTAAAAGTTAAACATCGCGGATTTAATTCCTATTGAAAAAGAATTAAATTGGCGGTGAATATAAATAAATTTATCTACGAAATTATATTATTTTCCAAATGAATTTAACTCCGCCACTAAATAAGAGTTTATTTCGCCATGTTATGAAGTTTCCTTCGTTTTCTTTTGTCTAAAGGTTTATAGCTGTCTCTAGTTGCATCTCAACGCAAATTTATTAAAACTTAAATCGAGGGTTATCATTAAATTTAGAAAATTTCTCAGGAAAATAAAATATTATCGTGTTTTTTTTTTTGTTTTTTTTGAACGTAAGTCATATCATGAATCACTCTTCTCTACATACAATAACGTTCGTAATATAATATTAACCTCTTTGAAAGAAGATAATAAAAAATAATTGTAAAATAATTAGATTAGTTATACATATCGTATAAAGGTAAACGTTCGGTGCAAATGTGACTCATAGGATTTTAACATTTGAACTTTTTTTTTTTTTATGGTACAAGGTTTACACAAAGCTGACGAAAAAGTGAATAAAATGGAAAGAAAATTGTCGTTAATTTTCTTATACATACTCGTAAATGGATTGTTGTGCACAATTCGCATATAAAAATGAAATCACATTATAATAATAAAAATAATTTCCTTATTTTATTGATTCTACATATATGACCTTTTTTTTTTTTTTTTATTGTCCTCACATACGAAGAAAGATACAAGTTTATTTCTGGAACTTGATCCTTGCATTATAGTTATCATCAAAATAAAATTCATCTAAAATCCCTAAAGAACTAAAAGTAAGAGAACAAAAAAAAAAAAAAAATACTTGGCATTAAAATGGAAACAAAATAATGAAAATATTTTATGAAGATATAAAAATGAAGGAAAAAGGAGCATCACCATCAATGTAATACGGTAAAGAGATCCTTTTAATAATACAGCAAGAAAAAAAAAATAGGCGGTGGTTCAGGAGACGGGAATTTTTTTTTCTTTTCATTTTCTTTATTCCATCCAACCAACATATAACATAGTGTACATAAACATACACATACACACACATATTTTTTTTTTTTTTGGTTGTTATGTAAATTTAGATATAAAAATGGTTGGGAAAATTTATTAGCAAAATACCGAAAGAGAAAATTAAAATTAAAAATTTATTTAAAATAATTTATATTCTAAGGATTTTAAGGATAATTTTTATGGTTGTTGTTTAGGTAGTTTGTTTTATTGGTAATATTTTATTTATTCTTATGTTTTTGTTGTTGTGTTTCACTTGACATGACTCGATACGTTTAAGCTATAGTTTTACGCTTTAAATTTGTGGTGACAGTCACATTATTTTTTACAACTTTGGTTACCCAACTTTTTGAGGTTGTTAGCAAGATTTTATCGTTTTTTTTGGGGGGGGGGTTTTATTTATAGAATTTTAAATTTATTTACCATCTTGTATAGCTTTGAAAAATTAATATATTTTACAACTTAATATAAAAGACGGTTGTCAATCGATGTTTGATTAATTGTGAATTTTGAAAGGAAGAGTTATGCGGTATCGGTTTAAATATTAAAATCAGGTGCAGAAATTCATTGAAAGTTAAATTTATTAAAGGGTTTTTATTAACATGGAGAAAATTAGTTGTTACATAGAAACAAGAAAGAGTTACTTATAGTAAGAGAGTTCAGACCCCAAGAAGGTTTTTCAAGTAAGTTGTACTCTGATACTGATGCAAAAATGCATTACACAAAATATTCCTTCCTTCTAATTGCCACTTAAATTTAAAACGAATGCCAGTTGCAATTTTTTGTACTAGAGCTTCGAAATTAAAAGACTTTCATAAAAAGAAAATTTTTTCAACTGTACTCGATGATTTTGTTCTTATCAGCATATTTATAGATTAAAAACATTTCGCTTTCAAACTATAGTTTTAGTATGATCGGTCGGCAATATTTGGATTATGATGGCTGCTCTACCCTTCACGGCGCCTCCAGTGATAACAATGTCAAAAATTTCATTTCTCATATTAGGAAGGGTCAAATCTTTACATTTTTGAAAAGTGAGTTGCGCAAACTGATAGATTAACATTCGATGAAGATTTTTGATTTTCGGGAATATCCAGTTTCAAAGTAAATTCATTTTCTCGGGTTAAGTCTGAATTTTTCTGATTATATTTGGATTAATTTTACTTTGTAAATTTTATTTTAAGATTTAGGCGAGAATGATATTAAATTTTTTAATTAGATTGATTTTAATCGTTCCTCTTTTGTAGCTCGATTATCCAAGAAGATCGACCGTCTTTTTGCTTCTTTTTCTTATACCTCTCTTCATCGTTAAATAGCACGTACAAAATTCCATGCTGGTAGCCAAAGGGGCATTGTGACACCTTTGCTACGATTATTTCAAACAAGTTGAAATGGTTAAAATGAACTTTCTTAAAATCTAGTTGAAACACTTACATGTTTGAGCCAGGTTGCTTTTAGTTGCTCTTTAGATATTTTCTAAGGCATAATCTCTTCTGATGATGCCTGGTTAAATTTTGAAAATTTTCTAAAAAACGTGTTTCATCAATTAGACGATATATGCTATCGTTTAATATATCGAATGTATAATTGAGAATTTTCTTCAGAAAATTTTCATAAGATCTTAGCTATTCCAGAAATATTGCACGTTGGCAAATGTTGGGGAGGGGAGGGGGGTGGTTTAAGACAACCATGTTTGACATAATCTCATTTAATTTATCGAATATACATATGTACAAGTGATTTTCTAATTTTCTGAGGAAAATCATAAGAAGTGGGCAACAAACTGGCCTATTTTTTAAATTAACATAAGGTCTTATAGCTATTCGAGAAATATTTCCCTTTTGGGAAAAGTTTGGGGTTAAGGTACCATATTTGACTTATTCTCTAATTATATGGCATTCCTTCAAAAGTGATATTTAGAATTTTTCGAACAGCCAAAAGCTTATGGCAAATGAATGCTTCCTAGGATTTCCTCAAAAAATAAAGAAAAATCATTTATACTCATATTCAAGGTGGTTTGGAATCTTTTAAAGGGGGGGGGGGGGCGGGGCAAAGTTGAGTATATTAATCTACCCTCCGTAACCTTCCAGTAGGATGCGCATCAAGTGAGCTGTTCTGGTCATGTATTAGGCAGCTGCGTGATGGGTACAATTGTGTAAGGGGAAACCTATTCACAATTCGCAAGTGTACGTGCTGCTTCCTCGTGGCAACCACTGGTAACTAAGCCCATTTGGCATAGGCTAAAGTACGGCGCTAAAGGAGAAAACCTTGACAGAAAACGCTAATCTATAGTGGAACAGCATATGCCGATGGTTGAATGGCTGATAGGTTAATCAGTGCAAAATATGCGTACTCTAGATACCAAGCACCCTCCAGTTTTATTTAGCCTTCCTGTAGTAAAGCTGGGTGACCTATAGGCGATTTCCAATTCACAGCAACTCGTAAGAGTAAAATGAAACAGAAGCCGGGGCAGGCTAAATCCTTGGGCTCTAATGCTACCGTCTTTCTAGTGGAACTACATGCCGTAGTAAAAATGTAGGAGGCAGAGCAATAAGCCCAGGTAGTATGTATCAAGTACCGGCCGTCAGCATTATCAGGTTCATTAAGAACCTGAATATTGACTGGACGGATAATTAAGCAGGGTTCAGCACAATAGATCTTTTAGGTCGCAGTGCGAGGTGGCTGATCGCCCACATGGCCCTCCAATAATAATAATAATACACATATTCAATGTACTATACGAAAATTTAACAATCACAGGTTTTCTGCCAAAATTATTAGAAAATTTCAAAATTTACTCAGGTATCATCAGAAAAGACCTTGACCTAGAAAAAAAAAAATTTTTTTCTAGTGCCTCCCAACAAATTGGATGCTAATAAAATTCAGGAAATTAAGGCACACGTTACCTCATTTCCTTCTGACGAGTGCCATTACATAAGAGCTCATACATCACAGTTATATCTGGAGTCAGATTTAACATTAACAAACATGCACCAGCTCTATTCTGCCAGTCATTCAAAACCGGTTTCAATTTCAAAATATTCTGAAATTTTCAAAGGTTAGTAACTAATTGATTAATTGATGTATGAAATAATATTAAAGTTGATTAATGTACGGGTGTGAAGTTTGTCCCAAAAAAAATACCATGTACGTATACAAATCCAATAAGAATTTTCAAATCCAAATGTGTGTTAGTAATTACACTGTAAAATTTAGTATGTAAAGAGATAACTATAGAATATTGAAAAGAGATAATATGATAAACTTATTTTCAAATTCGGTTCATATAAGTTTTTTATTTATTACTTAAATGTGAAGTTTTACCAAAAAATATTAACGAATGGACTATGTGCTCTAGCGGAGAAAAGTGAAATATGTGATAAGTATATGGAAATATTTTCTATTTAATTTTAATTTTATTTAGTTAATATCTAATTAATTAATTTGTAGTTTAAACTGTGATTCTCGTTTACTTGATTGAACCATTTTATCGTTTTAAATGTAATCTTTTTGAAACATTTATGTTTTTAGTAACATTAGCTTAATATCAAATTTCTGAAATTTTTAACAACAAATTTTTGGCATTTAAAATTATTAAATATTACGAACTGAATCAAACATACCAAAATGACACTTTAAACAGTATATTGGATTATTTTGATGCACCATTCTTTAACATTTTAACAGCCTAATGTTTCATGAACCAATTGAGCCATAAGCCATTTTCAAACGTAGGGGATAAAAATGTTTAATAATTTTTTGAACGTCGTATCGATTTTATTTATTATTATGTATCGTCAATTGAATTATGAAAACAAATTCATTGAGATTTCAGCCTACTTAGTAATATATCGATCGGGGTATATCATCATTTGCATGTACATATGTGCAAATGAATTTATTGAAATATCTGGCTAGTATTTGATCGATGAATTCTCTTCATTTGGTGTTTTATGATTTAGTTTTTCATATAAATTAAAATTGAAGGATTAATAGAATAATCGGGTTTTAGTTGGCTTGTAAATTTTCGGAGGTCATCGTGACATTCCCATACGCCGTTAGGTCTTTTTATGTAAGCAGTATAATGTCCAACGCTACCAGAAAACGATGGATGATGATAATTTACTATTCCTTTCAGATAAACTTTTCCTTGGACTAAGCTTATATCAGATTGAATGTCTTCTAATTTTATTTTATAGACAGTTGTAGTATTCAATGGCTCAACATCGATTATAACAATTCCATTCCGTGATTTTAATGTCTTGGTAGTAATGCGGTTTTGGCAACATTGGCAAGTTCCATGTGGTAATCTTATTTTATTTTCAATACGTTTGAAATCATTTTCGCAGAATAGAAGATACTCAATTGATAAATGAAATATTTCTTTTGACAATTTATCGCAAGCATCGGTACATACATATTCGACATAAAGCGAAGGGTCCATAAGGTTTTTGACTATTTGTAGTATATTTGAAACCATTGACAGTGTGGTTTCAGTATTTGATTTGTATTTTAAAATTAAACTTGGGAAGGATTTCATTAGAATTTCCGAGCGTGTGATATACGTTTCCCGTTTGATTCCCTTACTTACTAATTCTGAGATAAACTTAAAATAAGTATTGTTATTGTGCGACAGAAATAAATACTTATAGTACTCTATATCAATTGCCGCCGAATATAAAATTTGGGTTAATGAATCGAATCCGCACGTTTCAGTCACACTTATTCGTTTATTATCGACGTCACGATAAACAAATCCATTTGATAATATTGACACCGGTTCGGTTGCCATACTTTTGAATAAATTCGAAGTGGATTGTTCTGATTTGGACCTTTCCGACTTTTTTGATACTTTTTTTATTGGCTTCTGAACGAATAATTGCTTCGATGAGTATCTTTTTATCACCCGTTCTCCTATATGTCTGGGAGACTTGTATGTTTTCTTTTTTTTTTTGCCACATCTCTTCGTGAATGGAATCCGTATTATCATCAAGTTGTAAGGAATCAGGTGAATGGCAATGTTTCTTAGGAATTTTATGGTAAAATCTGTGAAAATTCGATTCGTTTTAAATTATTGTCAGTTTTTTCATTTAACAGGCTTACAAATCTGCCTACCTTAAATTTTTTATTTTCGGTGTAATGATTTTTCACAAGATTAAACCAATTTTCGACATTGGCGTTAGACAACCGTCCTGAAACGCCTAAAGATTTCGGCAAGCATATAGACCAAAATGGTAAATACGAAAAATATTTGTTTATGGTAAATGTTACAAATTCTGGAAAGAAAAATTCATTTTTTTTTCTCTGTTGTACATTTCTGCGAAATTTTTTCCACAATGTCTCTATGTAACAGAGAATTTTTTTTAAAAAAGGGACTGCATGAATAACCTCTATGTCCTTCGTCAATCATCATTTCTTCATTATCCAAAGAATTCGAATTTAAATTAGAAACCTTTTCTTGTTCGGGAATATACAAAGACTTCGTGAAACTCTTAAATATCTTAAACGCTTCAGTAACGTATTTTGTAACAGAAGGACTACAAAATATTGTACAAAAACACTGAAATATTTGATCGATATCGGCGATCGTAGAGCAGTTGATTATTGTGCAAAATATATCTAAAATTAAGTTTTTTATGTCAGATTTGACATTGCCACATTTTTTTGGGATTTGTTTTCCTATTATATTTATAAAATGCGCACAACAAATGAACACTGCCACTTTATCTTTTCGTGGTGGATCTTTCCTTATCAGTATATTATATGCATAATCTAGATAGTTCACGACATTCATTACAATCATTGCTTGCAATATGGCAATTATCGAAGCCCAAGACCAGTCCACCACATAGCATTTTGGCATATGTGCTTTTGATATTTTTGACATTTCTAAGTAAAGATCCATTAAAAATTCTGATAAATTAAAAATAAATAAAATCGATACGACGTTCAAAAAATGATTAAACATTTTTATCCCCTCCGTTTGGAAATGGCTTATGGCTCAATTGGTTCACGAATCATTAGGCTATCATTTGTATGTATGGTCATTACCCAACAAACTCTAGGATATCTGATATTGACCGATTCGTAAACTACTCAAACAAATAAAATCGATACGACGTTCAAAAAATTATTAAACATTTTCATCCCCTCCGTTTGGAAATGGCTTATGGCTCGATTGATTCACGAAACATTAGGATATCATTTGTATGTATGGTCATTACCCGACAAACTCTAGGATATCTGATATTGACCGATTCGTAAACTACTCAAACAAATAAAATCGATACGAAGTTCAAAAAATTATTAAACATTTTTATCCCCTCCGTTTGGAAATGGCTTATGGCTCGATTGGTTCACGAATCATTAGGCTATCATTTGTATGTATGGTCATTACCCGACAAACTCTAGGATATCTGATATTGACCGATTCGTAAACTACTCATACAAATAAAATCGATACGATGTTCAAAAAATTATTAAACATTTTCATCCCCTCCGTTTGGAAATGGCTTATGGTTCGATTGGTTCACGAATCATTAGGCTATCATTTGTATGTATGGTCATTACCCGACAAACTCTAGGATATCTGATATTGACCGATTCGTAAACTACTCATACAAATAAAATCGATACGATGTTCAAAAAATTATTAAACATTTTCATCCCCTCCGTTTGAAAATGGCTTATAGCTCGATTGGTTCACGAAATATTAGGCTATCATTTGTATGTATGGTCATTACCCGACAAACTCTAGGATATCTGATATTGACCGATTCGTAAACTACTTAAACAAATAAAATCGATACGACGTTCAAAAAATTATTAAACATTTTTATCCCCTCCGTTTGGAAATGACTTATGGCTCGATTGGTGCACGAATCATTAGGCTATCATTTGTATGTATGGTCATTACCCAACAAACTCTAGGATATCTGATATTGACCGATTCGTAAACTACTCAAACAAATAAAATCGATACGACGTTCAAAAAATTATTAAACATTTTCATCCCCTCCGTTTGGAAATGGCTTATGGCTCGATTGATTCACGAAACATTAGGATATCATTTGTATGTATGGTCATTACCCGACAAACTCTAGGATATCTGATATTGACCGATTCGTAAACTACTCAAACAAATAAAATCGATACGAAGTTCAAAAAATTATTAAACATTTTTATCCCCTCCGTTTGGAAATGGCTTATGGCTCGATTGGTTCACGAATCATTAGGCTATCATTTGTATGTATGGTCATTACCCGACAAACTCTAGGATATCTGATATTGACCGATTCGTAAACTACTCATACAAATAAAATCGATACGATGTTCAAAAAATTATTAAACATTTTCATCCCCTCCGTTTGGAAATGGCTTATGGTTCGATTGGTTCACGAATCATTAGGCTATCATTTGTATGTATGGTCATTACCCGACAAACTCTAGGATATCTGATATTGACCGATTCGTAAACTACTCATACAAATAAAATCGATACGATGTTCAAAAAATTATTAAACATTTTCATCCCCTCCGTTTGAAAATGGCTTATAGCTCGATTGGTTCACGAAATATTAGGCTATCATTTGTATGTATGGTCATTACCCGACAAACTCTAGGATATCTGATATTGACCGATTCGTAAACTACTTAAACAAATAAAATCGATACGACGTTCAAAAAATTATTAAACATTTTTATCCCCTCCGTTTGGAAATGACTTATGGCTCGATTGGTGCACGAATCATTAGGCTATCATTTGTATGTATGGTCATTACCCGACAAACTCTAGGATATCTGATATTGACCGATTCGTAAACTACTCAAACAAATAAAATCGATACGATGTTCAAAAAATTATTAAACATTTTCATCCCCTCCGTTTGGAAATGGCTTATGGCTCGATTGGTTCACGAATCATTAGGCTATCATTTGTATGTATGGTCATTACTCGACAAACTCTAGGATATCTGATATTGACCGATTCGTAAATTACTCAAACAAATAAAATCGATACGACGTTCAAAAAATTATTAAACTTTCTTATCCCCTCCGTTTGAAAATGGTTTATGGCTCGATTGGTTCACGAAATATTAGGCTATCATTTGTATGTATGGTCATTACCCGACAAACTCTAGGATATCTGATATTGACCGATTCGTAAACTACTCAAACAAATAAAATCGATACGACGTTCAAAAAATTATTAAACATTTTTATCCCCTCCGTTTGGAAATGACTTATGGCTCGATTGGTTCACGAATCATTAGGCTATCATTTGTATGTATGGTTATTACCCGACAAACTCTAGGATATCTGATATTGACCGATTCGTAAACTACTCAAACAAATAAAATCGATACGATGTTCAAAAAATTATTAAACATTTTTATCCCCTCCGTTTGGAAATGGCTTATGGCTCGATTGGTTCACGAATCATTAGGCTATCATTTGTATGTATGGTCATTACCCGACAAACTCTAGGATATCTGATATTGACCGATTCGTAAATTACTCAAACAAATAAAATCGATACGAAGTTCAAAAAATTATTAAACATTTTCATCCCCTCCGTTTGAAAATGGTTTATGGCTCGATTGGTTCACGAAATATTAGGCTATCATTTGTATGTATGGTCATTACCCGACAAACTCTAGGATATCTGATATTGACCGATTCGTAAACTACTCAAACAAATAAAATCGATACGACGTTCAAAAAATTATTAAACATTTTTATCCCCTCCGTTTGGAAATGACTTATGGCTCGATTGGTTCACGAATCATTAGACTATCATTTGTATGTATGGTTATTACCCGACAAACTCTAGGATATCTGATATTGACCGATTCGTAAACTACTCAAACAAATAAAATCGATACGATGTTCAAAAAATTATTAAACATTTTCATCCCCTCCGTTTGGAAATGGCTTATGGCTCGATTGGTTCACGAATCATTAGGCTATCATTTGTCTGTATGGTCATTACCCGACAAACTCTACAACTCTTCGTGTGTAATTAAATTTGTATCTTTTCCATTATTTTTGTTCCTGAAAATTGCACTCAAAATTCTTATAAGAAACTATTAAAACAGTGTATATTCTAATACATGCTTATTTTTGTTATTTGGGACAAACTTCACAGCCGTATTAATGTACCTATTTTATATTGTATTTGGAAACGGGAATCAAGTTTAAAAAACCAAAGCTTGGAAGGAAACTGCAAAATTGAGGTTAATTGACGAACAACAAAGCACCATGAGAGTGCAACACAAGCATACAATGCAAAACATTTCGACAAGGAAACTGCGTTGTTATCGACCACAACAAAGATTTTTACAGTTGACCTACAGCAATGTCTTCCGACACCTTTCCTCAAAACATCTGTCTCGTTCTATAAACGCCCACTATGGACGTATAATTTAACAATCCATGACTGCTTTCGCAATCAACGACGCTTTTTGTTATATGTGGCATGTATGTGGTATTGGAGGAAGAGGTGGGAATGACATCGCGTCCTACGTTTTCGAAGTATACCGGAAACCATATATAGCCGCCATGTTTTTAGTTATGATGAAAGTTCACATCTAGACGAGATTAATCATACATTTTTGATTCCGGGTCACACTCATATGGAGTGTGTTTCGGATCACGCTATAATAGCAAAAAAAGACCAACTTGAAAATACACCATCCTCGGGATTGGTACAACTTTATTAGTTCTGTTGGGAATAAACGAAATTTTTCAGTGATAGATGGAAAATAAATTTCTAAATTTTTCAACTGTATCTAAAAGTAAATTCACCTTCCGAAAAAAACGATAAAAATGGAAATAAATTTTACTCTGGCAATTCGGCCGTATATACTTCAAATGTTTACACGACGAGTCAAAATCTTTTAAGGACTCTTAATATAAAAAAGGCGTGAATCATGTAGGCATTTCAGACATTCCAAAAAGCTCAATGGTCCTCTTAAAATTAATAAGGCCAAAAAGGAAGATTTAATTTCTATATTACCATTGATAAATGAACAATTTCATTCATTTTATAACAGTCTAGAGACCGATGAATATATAAGAAATGTACATCCAAATCTTCCAGATTCGGAAGATGAATAAAAATGTATGTTACTATTGATAAAAATAATTACGATTTTTATTATTTGAATTATTGTATTATGAATTAACTTTATACTGTTTTCTTTAAATAGATGAATTTATTGTTTAATTTGTTTTACTTTTCAAACAGTGTTAGTGTTGTGTTCTGTTGTCATCGTTCTAATGTGATGATAAAGAGTTTGCTTCGCAGGCGTTCCGAGTCTGATTCTCGCCGCTGATCAAAAATATACAATTAATTATACCCAGCATCGACGGCCAGAGTCCTGTTAACCGTACACTCTCACCTGTTATAAGAATAAAACTATATACGCATGCAATATGTACAAAATGGTTCAATAGATCTTATAAGGGATATGAGGTATGGGTCGGTTACAGGAAATTTGGGAAAATTACTTATCTTTATTTTGCAATGGGGAAAATCATAAACAAACAACTTAAATCACTTAAGACAAAATTTCTTTAAAAAAAAAAATTAACATAATCACTTAACTGTAAAAAAACTCTTATTTCCCAGGAAAAATAAAAAGCAAATTATAAAATTGGGTTTCTAATTCGATTAATGATATTATTATTTGTTTGTAGAGTTTCTCCTTTCTAATTTTATGGGCATGGTTTTTTTCAAATTTAGAATTAAACTTAATTTTGTTTCTTCTGAAAAGTACACTATTTTGAGTTATGTGATTATGCTGAATTGCCCCAGATATGATTAGCAGAGGAGGCTAATTTAGATTTTTCAATAGAAATTAAGAGCACAAATCAAAAATATTTGGGGTGTACCTTCAATTTGTGCTATTTTTCCATACCCTTATCCCAAGCTCTTGCTTTACTAAAGTTTTGGGCAACTCTTAAAGTTTTCGGTTTATTTCCAGACGTTACGGTATACATAGTAAAACCGTAAACCCTCTATTTAAACCCTCTAAATAAAGAAAAAAGTGATTCCAATTGAGCATACAATTGAGAATATACCTTTAGTAATCAACAATTCAAAAACATTTTATTTTTAAATTTTTGTTCCAACCAGTGATGACAACAATCATTTCATGGAACATACTTCATGATTCAAATTCGCAATTAATTCAAAATTTTAATGTTGCCTTTTTAAAAATCTAGAATTCTCGATAAATCACTAATTCTGTAATAAAATGCAATTATCAGAAACACGAGTAATTCTCATCTCTCAATTTCTCAACATCTCTCGAATAATCTCGATATGTACAAAAAAAAAACGTCGAACGTTCCAGAAAAACTCGGATTAACTTAAAATCAAAGACATATCTCCAAAAATCAGGAAATTGCTAAGATTCTAGAATAATCTAAAATATTTTATCAAGTAGTCTTCGTAAAATCTGAAATACTGAAGAAATCTTGAAAATTTAGCTAAGTAAATTAGCTGAGTAGGACTCATAATTAAACTTCAAGTTTAACTCGAATATATCGAAAATCTCGAATAATATTCTAGTCTATAAAATTTCGGAAACCTAAAAGCCTCAGAATACATATGCGAATTCCACAACAGCAGAGAACTCCGTAAAATTCAATTTTTCGAGCAAGACTTGAAATTCGAATATAATCGAATAATTTAGAAAAGTTCGAATAAATATAGAATTTTAGAATAATTGTGATATTTTCAAAATAAAATCGTATATTCTCGAAATCCCGAATATGCTTAAATTTCTATAATAATCTCGAAAAATCTAATTGCTTTGCAATTCAAAAGCAAAATCCCTCTTTCTCGAAAAACCAGCTAAAAAGACCTCGAATAATCTCAAAAATATTGAGTAACGGAAATCTTACCAAACTCAATGTTAATGTCAACGCTTATATTTCAATATAAACTAATTTGTATAATATCGAAAATCTTGGATAATATCAAAAAGCCTTTAGTTTTTGAATAATAGCTAAAGGCCAAATAAACCAAAACTCGCTGTTAGTCGGTATTATGACGCAAACCACCAATATCCGGAAATCGAGACGAGAAGACGAGTTCGAGATGAGCTTAGAGAATTTGTTTTCTTAAGTGCGAAATATGGGAGATACGAAAGCAATTATCGACAAGCAGAGGTAACCCTTGCAGGTGAAATTTGAAATTTGGATGGATTTTAACTTACAACAAATGCTTACGGCATTTTGCTGGCGCGCTTATACTTTTGGGACAATTATTTTCACAAAATTTAATAAATAATTCGTACTTTCGGATTGGGACTTAATGTCCTTTGATGGAAACCTTCCAGTGGGATTTAATGTCCTTAGTAGGAAAAGCTAGTAGCAAAAATTGCTAAACAAACGATTTATTGAATGCTTGCAATTTAAGTCAGAAGCCACTGATCATTAGGAAGACAAATTATAAAAGCGAAAATATTTTTGTTAATTATCCACTACATTTAAACTAAATATAAAAAACAATTAAACTAAAGGTAGAGATAATCTCGACGGAACGGAGACGGAATTACGCACAAAACGCAAAAATTAATTTAGTACTGTAAAAATAAAAATTTTGCTAACAATATCGACGCACGTTTTTGACATTAAAATAATTTTATACTATCTAACATGAACCAAACTTTTTGATTTCCACAACATAACTTGATGGCTCTAAATCCTATTTTGTAAGCATCTTTCCGTAGTATAAAATCTACTAATCTAGTTAATAACTAAAAATTTAGTTACATAAAACCGTTTAATGTGATTGGCTTGACTTTAATTTGGATAACTTTAGTTCCCAAGAATGTTTTTCATTTTGTATTTTTTTTACATCAGAAAGTGGCACTTCAATCCGTTCTTGCATGCAATATTGAAAATAATTCAATTTTAGTACTTGGTCTAATGCGCTCCGTCCGTCGACTTTGTCAATTCGCATGTATATTCATGTAATTTAACTTTTGCGCTATGGTGTGACTGACGCGTGACTGACAGCGTCGAGACTGTCTGGGGGGTAAATGGTTGTGTCGTAATAATTTTAAGGAACTTAGCAGCCAAAAGTGAACTTTATAATGGGATACGAGCAGATACGCAATTTATCAATGCCAATATGATTCTAATAGAATTAATAACTACACTGCGCCAATTAAAAAACGGAACAGAAATTTTCATCGAAAAAGTACCCAGATTTGAACGCTTGTATCTTGATGAAATAACACCTTTAAAAAAAAATTTTTTTCTAGTTGAAGTATATTTTGTTTTCTTTTCGATACGGGAAACCGTTTTATTTTATTTTGTTTTTTTATGACTTTTTTAAAATGTGTCTAAAAAAAAAAAGTTTGCTTCTGTTTGAAACTGTAAACGAACTTGCCCGATATTTCATTCAAAAATCAAAATTGGCCATTTTATAGAGAATTTAGAAACCTTGCAAAATGATACTAGGAAAATTTCTGTGCGGCCACTCGTTGTCGAGTTATTGAAGTTGCAGGGAAAACATATCAAAAAACGTATACACGTTAACAAGGACATTTTTTTATCTTGTAAACTAAGCACTCAGTGCTCAAGAAATAAGAAGTAAGGTACCTATACAAAACCAGATATCAAAACAGTTAATATTAAATCGGTTGAAAGCTCATCGACTAAGATCACATTGACCTGTCAGAGTTCCGTATCTGACTGATAATTACGGGTCTACAAAGAAGAAATTATGCGTTGCAGTATGGCAACTGGACTCAGAGGGACTGGTGTAAGGTCCTTTTTTCGGATGAATTGCGGTTCAATTTGTATGCATCAGACGGCCGTTGCAAAGTTTGGCTTTCACTAGGGGAACGATTACATCCTAATTGCGTATTCCAGTCGTAGCATTTCATGGTGGTTCGGTGATGGTTTGGGCGAGTATCTCTTGGAATTGCAAGATCGAATTGGTAATATTATCACATCCAGCTTTAACATCAGCACGATACGTGGAAGAAATTTTAGGGCTTCATATGCTTTCTATGAAAAGGCAAATTGGGCGCGGATTTTTTTTATGCATGATAATGCCCGGCCGCACACAGCTCTAAACACACGCCAATTTCTGCAATAGCACCGCATTAATTTAATAAGCCATCCTCCGCGAAGTCCAGATTTAAACCCCATAGAACACGTCTGGGATATGTTACAATGGCGTGTAAGACAATGGACAAGGCAATCATCAAATTTGCAGGAACTTCGAGACGCTTTACAAGAAGAATGGCGACAAATCACCATGCAACAAATACGAAATGTTTTAAATATGCCACGGCGTATTTATGAAGTAATGCGGGCTAGAGGAGGTAACACACGTTACTGAAAATTTCAGTTTGTTCGTAGATTTTAGTTTTATTACGTTTGAATAAAGTTTAAAAGGATTTTGTAGGTAGGTATATTGCAACCTTACGAAATGAATCATATTTTTCACTGTAAAAACATATATTCTCCTTGATTTTGGATCACCAAAATTACGCCTGATAACAAAATGTGGCTCAAAATTTTATCGTAGAGTGCTTAGTTTACAAGATAAAAAAATGTACCTGTTAACGTGTATACGCTTTTTGATACGTTTTCTCTAAAACTTCAATAACTCGACAAGGAGTGGCCGCACAGAAATTTTCCTAGTATCATTTTGCAAGGTTTCTAAATTCTCTATAAAATGGCCAATTTTGATTTTTGAATGAAATATCGGGCAAGTTCGTTTACAGTTTCAAACAGCAGCAATTTTTTTTTTTTTTAGACACCGTTTGTTTTACTCAAAAAGTCATAAAAAAACAAAATAAAATAAAACTTTCGGCTGAATACTCTGAGCGTATAGCGGCGTTATTATCGGGTTAATAATAACGTAATCTACATTATCGATTTTCGTCTGGAAACTTTTCGGTAATTTGAACAAGATGATATTTTTCTCACCTAACATTGAGTCGGATGTTATCGATGATTTAATTTGAAAGGCCCTATACATACTTTACACGCCACCCATATCAGTTGTATTTTTTGTTGTGTACTAAAAGATTTCCCCTGTTTGGGAAGTTTCTTTTTTTAAGCTATGAGCCACTTTAGATAGATGAGCTTTCGTAGATTTTAGTGCTTAAACATCAAATTCTACTCCATAAAGAACAATCAAATCTGTAATTTTTCCTTCTCACAAATATGAAAATCAAAAATTTTTGTGCTCTGGAAGATCCAGTAAACAACAAACCGTCTGTTCAAACCTATTGGTATCGTACAAAATTAAACGGAATACATCCATTATTCCAGAATAAGCTAAGTTATCAAGGGATAGGATAGTTGCTTATAGCTTAAAAAAACCGACGAGCTTGTGTCCGAGACACGACCTATTAACGTATGACTACGTACAATTGAGAAAACTTTATTTGTACAGTTTAACACAAATCAAAATTTAGAAATTATAAATTTAAAAAAACCGTTAATTGTCTAATGCTGTCATCTTTATGCATTAGGCTGTATCAGTCTAAATGTTCATTACCCGTTGTACATATTTTTTATAATTTTGTACATTTATTGTTCATACAATATTGAATTTTATATTCCTCAATTGTTGGGCCACAATCAAATGCCGGCTCCTCGAACGACTCTTTTCCCATAAAGCGTCGGTTAAAGATCCATTTATATTTTACAAACATTTTCTCTTATTTTGGGCAGGTATTTTCTTCATTTTTGAGATCTCTTCCCCAATATCATAATTGGTCACGACAATATAAATTTTCCACTCTCATGCCGCCAAATCACAGACTCACAAATGATCTTACAAAGGAACCTTTTGTACTGTCAAATTTAAATATTATAAAGTTTTACAGAGTACTATGTGAGACATTAACGATACCATTTCTTTGATAGGCAGCCAAGCCCTTTTTAGAGGTTAAAACCACAACCTAATTTGCGAAAACAGGCAATTTCATTCCCTAAAAATATAGAGATGCAACCCTTATAATATAATTTACTATCGATTACTTGTACTTTTTATGAGGAATAATTACTAATTTGTTTCATCCAAAAAAGTGGAGTAGAAGTCGGGATATATCGAAAAAAAAAACGTTTTTGAGGAAACTAAAAGGTGGTTTTAACCCCTAAAAGGGCTTGGATGCCGCTAAAAAATGGTTTCGTTAATGTTTCACAGAGACAACTAAGAATAGTTTTTATAATTGTTTGAATTTGACAGTTCAAAAGGTTCCCTTGTTGGATTATTAAGTCGGTGAAGTTAGCACGAAAAAGTATCAGCCCGAAGGTGTGTTACGTGTACTGAAAATTATATGTCTTATCTCTATGTTATGGATATGGCCTACTCATGGTTCCTTAGCATATCCAAGACCTAGCAGGTGGTATACACTGTTAGTGGTGGATCTCTAGTATCGCCACACAGAATTTAAGTTTCAACTAGTATAGTAATTAAGGCTTCTCCATATCACATGCGCTATACTAACAACACAAAATTTTACAAATCATATGTTTATTTCCATGATTTGACAGTGGGATGCTGACTACTTCCTAGCTATCATCATGGCCTATCCTCCCAAATACAAAATCTTTAAGGATTGCATCTAGTATCGACAGTATATAACTTAAGGTTTATTCATAGTAAATGGAATACACTACCAACAGAACATACATTAGTATAGCTATGAAAATTTGTAGAATATGATGAATGGCTTTACTCTTATAGAAATTAATTTTTTTTATTACAAATATTTTTTAAGAAATTTATTAATTTTCATTTGGATTAAACTTGTTTTGTTTTTCGTGTTAGATACATTTTAATTATAATATTTTTTTCGGGATGAGCCTACACTTTTTACAAAAAATTTAAACTTTTTCGGGATAGCTACATTTTATCCGAGAAACGAACCAAAAATTCGGGCTGATATTTTTTCGGGCTAACTTCACCGACTTGGATTATTTAGAACTGACACGTGTTTTTATCTTCGACATTTAACAATTAGATCCAGTTATACATCTCTAGTATACTGTTGAAAATCCTTAAGAATTTAAATTACTTCGTTTAGAGAGATCTACAATGTTATTGTGCCGTTTCATATTATTATGTTAACAACGTCAGAATTGACCGATATAAATTTTCACTCAGTGCTGCTTGGCATCACTGTGAACCATTCGAGAATACAAAATAATAAAACACAAATAATACAACATCAGAATTAATGTTAATTATCTTTTGTCACCGAATCCCACCTCCTCGTCACAGACCATTTCATTTTATATATCCCCTAGCGACTTTTTGCTAAACTTGTCCCACCTTAATGGCGTGATATTATTTTAAAGGCTCAGAGATAATACCTTTAAATGCGCTTTTAATAAAGCAATTCACAAATAATGTATCGATCAATATATCGTTGAAATTTTAATCAATAAAATGTCACAAAGTGTCAATAAAACGTCAGAGAAATGTCAACGTCACAGAAATGGGAATGTCTTGCTATTAGTAAAAGCTTACTAGATATAATTTATTTTTAAATATTGACGATTCAAATGACGTATTAAATAAAATTAGTTTCCGGTCACTTGGAAACTTTGAAGTCCCATAACTTGTAAACCTAAACGTTTTTCGGCCTGATCTTTGCGACTATACATTTTTCTAGGATTCTATAAATTAAATAAATTTCGTAAATACGTCAATTCCGTGTTACGCGTCATCACAATGAAATTTTGGTTTACCCCCGATATATAATGAAAACAAAGACGTCAAAAGAAACTTGCCAAACAGGGAACATTATACACACAAAAAATAAAAATATTTTCTGGCCAATATCTTTCTTGAATCTTGAATAAAAAATGTGGCTTCTATGTCATATTCTCGTTTTTAATCTAAACCAACAAATACTACTACTAATATGTTTGACTTGTAAAGTATTGTAACAAACGCATATTCGCCAATTTAAATATAATTTTATAATTCGCTAGATTAAACTATGGTTATTGGTTTTGTAATTGTTAAAGTAAAGTTAGCCTACCCAGCTTTTTGGTACAAGGTTAATTTGAAGTATTTCCATTTATTTTCCTTCTCTCAAGCAATGCAAAGTCTCAATCAACAAACAGAAATCCTCGTAGAGGAACGTCAGTAACCTTCCTGTTTGTTGAGTTGAAGTGACCCTTTTTCTTTTTTTTTGCATCCATTAAAGGACTTTTCAAGTAAGGTCATCGATATGAATTTTAGGTGATAAAAATCTCACTTTGTTGAAGTTAGCGGAAAGTATCCAGACATTATTATTAACCGGATAATTAGGCCGTTAATAATAACCGAAAGTTAAGAGGATGCATGGATAGCATTGTAAATTTTATCGTTGTAAGAAAAATTATTGGGAAATCTGGTAAATTCGATTTTTCAAAAATCATTATAATCTTTGTATAACATCAGCCTTTAGAAGATGAAATCGAATTTTCCAAATTTCTCACAGCTAACTTTGGGCTGAACACTCTAGGTTGATAACGATTATATTGAAATTTCAATTTTGGCTGGGATAACACAATCTGATTTATCGACATTTCGTTTTCGGCTGGAAACTTTGGCTAAATTTTCAATTTTTTGAATTTTCCTTTTAAGGACGAAATATTAAAAGAAAAAGAATTAACTTTCAAAGTCTATTAACAACAAATTGGAGCCGTAAAACTGGAAACATTAAATACTAGACTTACATAAAATACATTTTAATTTCGTCCATTTTTTTCCGAATAGATTTGCAGCAATCATCCTAAACTATAAAACTATACCCTCTGAAGTATATAAAATGGGAAAAATTATATTACTTAAAATGGCAAATAAATTTGTTTAGACTACTTCTACTCTTTCTTCATATAGACTTATATCGAACAGCTAATGTCTATGATCTTAGAACTATACATTAGAGACTACAGTAGTATGGTCAATAAAATAAATCAAGACGAAAACAAAAACTAAACTAACCAAAAAACCGAATAAATATTAGATTAACCTTGCCCTTATAATTTTTAATTTTACTTTTACATACTTTCACTCCCTAAATAAAACTTTATTTTTATTTTATTTGTAACCAACACTCTTTATAAACCAAGCATGTTTGCTTATAATTTACAAATGAAATTGGTAAAGAAACAACACAATTTGTAATAAGATTTACTACCTTCTGTTTTGTGTTGTTTTTTTGGTTACTTTTAAAAGAAGACCAAACTTTCTTTTCCAACCAGTCAACTATGGTGTAATAAAATGAAGATGTTGCAGTTTTTTTTTTCTTACACACTCTTAATTTTAGTTCTTTATTAAGGTAATCAAAAACAACAACAAAAAAAAGCAAGCTTATTTATTTAATGTTTGTTTTGTGCTTTTTAAGTTGTTGTTTCATTTAAACGTATAAAACGAAATAACCAACAACAAAAAAAGTTTTTCGTATGAGATTAACTTTTTGATGATACATCAATTTTTATTGAATAACGTTAAACCAAGAAATAAGAGAAATAAAAGAAAATTCTCAATTACCATGAAAATCGAAAACCATTTCAATTATCACTTTTTAAGTACCTAAGCGTACAGCATCAAATCTACTGAATTATTTTTATTTTTTATACAACGTTCGACTTTGAAACAACAATCCTATCGCGTTTAATTTTATTTAAATAAAAAACGTTTGCAAAATAAAATTAATTAAAATTTAATTTCATAACAATATTTGAATAAATATAAAAAATAAAAATTGATAAATAAATCAATAAAAAAAATATTTCACATTTAAATATGAAATATTATCTTCATGCTTTTAATATTTGTTTTAATTTTTGTTCAAATAATTTTTAGCTACAAATTTTTTTATTTTTTTTACTGTACACGATATTTTTGATTATGAACAAAAGAAATTATTTTAAAATTGTTTTTAAGTAAATATTAAAATATAAATTACAAATAACAAAAAATCGGTTACATTTAAATTCGAAAATAAATTTAATTAAAATTTTTAAAATTATATTTCAATTATAAGTGATTCAAATTTTTTATGTATGTAGCTATATATGTGCAGATACATATAATTGAAAAAAAGGATTGCAAAATGTCTACGCATACCAAGCGCCAGATTTAATTCAGAATATATTTTTTTAATTTTGATTTGAAGTAAAAAGTTAATTAAATTATTTTTTTCTACAGTTACTGAAAAAAATTGGCTTTTACATATACATATTCTGTTTGTTTGCAGTACCTGATATGTTTACTGCTAATAGGATCCAAAAATTTCCAGCTAAAAATAAAAAATCGATAATGCAGAATCCTTTTGAAGTCAGAGTCTTCGATGTATAAGATTCATATTTGATTAAAATAAGAAACGAATGAATCTGATTCAATGCAAATACGAATCTAATACATCGAAGACTCGATCACGTTTGAATTGAATTCCCAAATAGCCCTCCAGGTTTAATCCCCAAAATTCATAAAGGTATTTTTTGTTTACTGTGACATCTATGAAATTTTAAATCATGACATCTCTTAATGATTAGCCGAATTAATATTATAATTTTACACAAAAATTATTTCAAATGAATAGACCATTTAATGGAAGAATGTTTATCAAATAGAGTAAAATGTCAAATCAATCATATGTTTTTTGTTCCGAGGAATGTAGTAACTCAATGTGGTGACACCTAGTGTGTAATAGAATAAGTTAAAATTAATAGCTCAATGTTTAACTGTACTAAAATAGAAGTTTCCATGATAAAATTGTTCTAAATGTTTCTATGCTATTCTAACGGGAAAAGTCATGAGCTTTCTAGAAGTTTGGTTTGTGTATATAAAAAGGCGAACGAAATCGAATTGGATTAGTAGTATTTGGTAAGCGATAGTGTGAAGATTAAAAAGGAATTAAAAAGTGCTCTAAAAAGTGTTTTAGTGGAAATAAAAATTATAAGTGTATAGTAAAATTTCATAATCGATATTAATACTTAATTTGTCGTATTTTGACCGGTCGGTAGTTCTAGTGTTAATCATAATCCACTAATATGAACCTTGATTGACAAGGCAGAAACATAACAATATGTTAAATTCTGAAACAAGATAAGTATTATAATATTAAATTAATGAAATATAAATATTGTAGTGTTCCTTTTTCAGCTCCTCTCATTCGTCATTCAATGTTAACAACCTTTGTTAGAGATTTTAACACGCTAAAATTATTTACAATATACTTTAAAAAATGATTTTTCCATTGTTGTTTTCTCGGTCTATAGTGTTTACCATTTTGAACATCAAACTATACCATATATTTCTCTGTACTATGTGAAATAAATTTCAGATGGAAAAATAGCAATCTGTGATTGTAAGTATATTATAAAAGAACGCAAAAAAAATGGCCTAATGTAAATTACAGGTTTTTAACGCGTAAAAAACTGTGTAAATCACACAGTGTAATTTACTAGCCCTTCTGTGACGCCGATAGTATATTATAAAATTATTATAATTAAATGACACTAAGTCTAGATTCAGATTTTATACAAAGTTCTAATCTGTTTTGAAAAATTGAATTTTCCCAAATTTTCAACACGAAACTTGGAAAGATTTTATTTTGCCGTGATAGTTATTGAATTTACATCATTAAAACTTATCTCCGGAACATAACACTCTAGGGGCAGATTTTATACCAATTTTAAATATTTTTTCAATTCAATGGATTCTTTTTAGTTTTAGTTCTTGCAGTTTTATATTCTAATAAAATGCTTTAGTGGGCGCAGGATAATATCTCAAAATTGTTCATATGACAAACTTCGTCACTAAATAATGGTGGACGAGTAAAGGGCTTAATGGTGGTTAAATAGCAGATTTTTTAAAAGGGTCAGTAGTGGAATAAAGTAAATTCAAATTTAAAGTAAAGAAATTTTATTAAAAATTAGAAATAAAGGATTTTTAAAAATTAATATAAGGATATCATAAATTGTATGACAATTTTTAGTAAAATTTTAAAAAAGATATATTGAAACGAAACCTATACATCGAAATTTTAAAAATTGAATGTTGTGGAACTTTTATTAAATGAACGATTCGTATGGATTAAGATTTTTAAACTAGGTAATTTAGAGGTTTATCAATGTGCTAGCCAAACTTTTGTCACCATTGTTGGCAATGGCCGATATTGGCCTTTGAGAGTTGAATGCGATTTCAAAACACAATTTTGTAGAACTATTATAATTCTTATAAGATACCTCATTTGAACCATTGTCTCTTTACTACGGAGTCAACATCAGTGCAATGTAATTTAGTAGTTTGTATAGTAGTGGCTACAAAAATCAAAGTAACAAATTTTATTCTAATTATTTTTATTTCCGATTTTGTTTAAATTTCGTACGTGATATTTAAGATATTTTAGAAATTCATACAAACCTGTAAGTCAAAAGTAATAAATTTTTTCATTGTGAATGCTCTGTTACAAATCATCAAAGGTTTATAAACATGGAAACTGCTATTATAATAGGAGTTATAGTTTTAATAACGACTAAAGATTATGAAATTGGTTCATTAATCTTTCGCGAGTTTCGCTAGTCTGTGTACAAAAACGTTTGTTTACGTTTTTTTTATGTGAAGTTTTGCTAAAAACAGGTATAATAAAATTGAGATAAATTGACTAAAAAATACCATGATATGAAGTTTAAAGTAATAATAATGGTTTACAATAGTTAAGTACATGTATTTGAAAAGGAAATAATCCATTAAAACGATAAATTAAAACAGCTAATTTTGACATACTTACGGCTGATTTACCAACCAAAGTTATTATTAAATTTATATTTTTCGATGCAACTTACCAACCTTCTATTTATTTTCTATTTTGAAATACAAAATTTTGCTGAAACCCATATTTTGCTTGCTAATAAATTTCTAAAACAACGGGACATAACCTCATAAAATACAAAAAAATATCTCATTCCTATTTGTTTCTTGGATTGTTAAGGGTCACGGATTATTTTCGAATTATTAGACCCGTTTTGTAGAAAATTAGCAAAGCGGTTAAAATATTTAGTACATACATAGGTAAAAATTATTTTTTAAGTATTCAATTTATTATGGGTACTTTAAATATAATTTTACTTGTGTACTAAATATTATATATGCTAAATTTAACATGTCTAATTTGTATTAAATTTATTATATATGTAGTATGTTTTAAAAAAATTATATCCGCCTCAGAGTTGTCATTTGGCTAGGTAATCTTAAAAAAATCGATCAAGTCTAAAGAGCTACAGAATTTTTCAAATATATTCGGCCAAACAAATTAGGATTTTTTAACTAAATAATTTAGATGCCTTCTCCATGTGCTTGCCAAACCTCTGTTAACAATAGTTGACAATGGTCGATATTGTCCCTTGAGAGTTGAGTGCGATTTCAAAAAATAATTTTGTAGAACTTTTGTTAAACGAACGATTCGTATGGATTAGGGTTTTTTAACTAAGTAATTTAGAGGCATATTCCATGTCCTAGCCAAACGTTTGTCATCATTGTTGACAGTGGCCGATATTGGCCCTTTTGAAGTTGGGTGCGATTTCAAAACACAATTTATTAGAACTATTATAATTCTTATAAGATGTCTCATTATAATAAATACACCATTTAACACGTAGCAAATTTCATCACCTGGAATATTTAGTACAAAAAAGTTGATTGAAGAAATGGTTAATTACAATTATCTTGAATAAACGTTGAAGGTTACATTTGGTGATCACATTATTAGAACCACTTTGAATGGTGATAATTTATTTAATTTACTAATTTAAACGCGTGGTCACATGAAAATATTTTGTTTACATTTTTTGTTATAAATATTATGTGTTTTAAAACAAATTACTTAAGTAATTACAAAAAATTAAAATTACTAATATTTAGCCATATTTCAATTTAAAAAAAATACTAATTCTAGCAGAGCTAGCTCAAAATATTGAATAGATAAATTGTTCTCTAGGACTAGTTCTTCATTTCTTTTCCAGGACTAGTTTTTCAGTAATTTTGCCCCTATTCACATTCTAAATTTTTAAATCATGACTGGATAGGAATATAGTTGATAGACAAAAAGTGTATTTGTTTCAACCAATATGAGTTAGGTATTTTATTTCGTTAACGGCTGGTGAAAGCAACAGCAAAAGTTAACCAAATTTTGGTCTAATTTGTTTTCGTGTATTTTCTTGTCAATTCGACTCTTGTGGCAGGTATTGAAACTAAAAATTTGGTTAAGATTTGTTTAACCACTAATTTTTTTTGGATTAGCTAAACTATTTTTTGGTCTATCTAGTACGATTGTTGTTGTAATTTTTTTATTTTTGGTGAAAGCAATACAACTAAAGTGTTCCATTGCTTGGTACGAAATATGGTACTAACTTGAATACTACTAAAATGTACTAAAAGTACTAAATTGAATGAAACTTCCTTAATATTATTATACTCACGCATATTGAAAAAAAATGTTCCGTACCATCCGACATGAGATGACAAATCTCACGTTTCGATTTTGAAGAAATTACTCACCCCACACTAAAAGTACCTTTAAAACTTATTGCTTGAATTTCATAGTAAAAGCTATTATACGTTTAGACATATTAGACGAAATAGAAATACACTTCCTTCTCTTAGAAATACTATACGTATTTCTAAACATACATAGCCCCCCTAGAATTTGTATAAAATCTATTCAATTATAGTTTCTATAAAAACTACCCAGCTATAAATACTTTTACGAAATACTATCCGTACTCTTAGACATACTCGACGTACTCTTAAACATACTCGACGTACTCTTAGATATACTCGACATACTCTTACACGTACTCCCTGTCCGGATAGCCACGTCCAATTAATTATATCAAATTTTAATAGTTAAACATTGCGCTACCAGTTTCCGTATACTAATTTAAGAATTAATAACCATTTCTTCCTTTAAATTTCAAATACATCCCTGAAATATAAACAACAACAAAAAATTCAAGTAAAACGTCATAAATCTAGCATAAAAAAATATACAAGTGAATTTTCATTTTTTGCTTCTTGCTTTTTGCTGCTTGAATTTTCAACTTCTGCTGTATAGTAATTTTTAAGATCCAATAATACACACGGTCCAGTATCGAGCAGGACCTGGCTCTATTTCTCAAAATAATAATCCAATTTTGAAGTAGATATACAGTTTATCGTTGGTTTACTTTCTTTTAGAGAATTTTTCTCAATGGCTTTTGCCTTCGTCGGATGTGAACTGTGGAATCAAATCATTTTGTTTATTAGGTAACCAACTAGCCATTATTAGTAATTACTGCTTGAAACAAGGTTTTTATTAAGGAATCAATTTTCAAAAAAAAAAAAATTGAAACCTAAAATTGTTGATACGGCCGGTTTTGGCTGGTTCTTAAGAAGGAAGATAAGACGAATCATAAAGATTAAAATAACATTATTTGAAATTGAGATGTGATGGAGAAATTTTAATTTGATGCTCAGAAGCTTATCAAAATTGATTAAAATCATCCGTTTCTAAAAAAAAATAATTAAAAAACCTCGGCCAGTGTTCTGGCCGGCCAATGGCTGTCTAAATTCAATTATTAAAATTACTCAAACTCAAATTATACATTTAGGTATTATTTTAAATTAAAATTTTTTGTTTATGAATGTAGAGAAAAATCTACAAAATATACTGCATAATGCCACATTTGGTATTTGAATTCAAATTGGCTTTTTTTTTTTTGAGTTTATCTGGATAAATTTCTGATCCGATAAGAAATTTATATCCATAGATGTAATTTTGTTAACTTAGCCATTTTTAAGAAATTTCTTTCTGTAGTTCAACTAATAAATCTATTTACATTTTGACCAGCTACAGCCTTAGCATAACATCCACTTGCTTAAATTTAAGTGGACAATGATATAGTAATGAATGTAATGAATAAACCTGGAAAACTGATGTGAAGTGCTTAATGTACGATTGATTTTATGTTGATTTTCACGTCTCTTGTACCAACAATAACCATTTATGATCTAATAAATTTACAACAGCGTCCAGTCAGAGGAATAAAGGACAGTTTAAATAATGATAAGTACGTGGAACCTCTTTTATCCGGAATTCTACTAACCGGAATATCTAATAACCGTAAATTTTGGTTCTCTAAAAACAAGTTCTTTTATCCGGAATAACCTCTAATATCCGGAAAAACGTTTTTTTCCGTATTTTTTCATTTTCTCTTTTAATTCGCTTATGTAAAATTGACTTTACATAATATGTATTCTAAATTCAGGTAAATCACCAAAGTGAATGGACGTTAATTTGCTTTATAGTTTTGTTAATAAGTTTGTGGTTTTTATTTGCATTTACATACATACATATTTTCTTTGATAAAACTTTTTAAACAAAATTAAATTTCTAAAATTCAACAAGTAATTAGGTGCTTTTCTGATATTCTTACGATTTTATTAACAATTTAATTAGATTTTTTTTTTTTTAATAATTAAAATCAGCTAATAATGGCACCTCCAAAAAATAAAACAGTAAAAAGATAACGAAAAGTATTAAGTATTAAAGTCGACATTATTAAAGATGTGGAGAGCGGTAGAAGCGTAAATATACTAAAGGAAAAATACGGCGTTGGCCTATCAACAATCTATGATTTTAAAAAAACAATAAAAAGATCATTTATAAGTTTTTCGCAGAAAGTATGACTGTTAAGGGTATGACTGAGCGAAAAACGCTTCGAACAGCCGAAAATCCTACATTGGACACAGCATTATACATGTGGTTTAAACAGTGTCGCGCCGATTGAGTTCCAATTTCCGGCCCATTACTAACCGAAAAGGCAAAATATTTTCATAATGAGCTGAAAATCACGTCGGACTGTAATTACTTGTCAGGGTGGCTACAAAAATTTAAAAAAAGGCATGGAATTGAGCACCTCAATATTGTTGGAGAACAGCTGTCTGCGGATGGCGATGCTGCTACTTTATTCATCGAAACATTTTCGAAATTTGTAACAGACGAAAATTTAACTGTGGAACAAATTTAAAACGCCGATGAAACAGGCATTTTTTGGAAATGCCTTCAGCATAATACCTTGGTAACATCTGACGAGGCGAGAACTTCAGGAATAAAAGTATCCAAAGAAAGGCTAACAGCCCTAATGTGCTCAAATGCAGCTGGCACGCATAAATGTAAACTTTTGGTTATAGGCAAAAGTGCCAAACCACGAGCACTGAAATAAATTCGTCAGCTTCCAGTTGTATATAAAGCAAACCACAAAAGAGCCTGGATTACACAAGGCCTGACCATCGATTGGTTTGAAAACTACTTCGTTCCAGAAGCTCGTGCACATTGTGAAAAAGTTGGTCCTACGAGAAATTCCAAAATACTTATATTACTTGATAATTTCCCGGCTCATCCTGATGAAAATAGGCTAAGAAAGGACAATGTACATGTAATGTATCTACCGCCAAATTCTACTTCATTGATACAACCTATGGATCATGTGCAAAATTACCGGTATGGATACTAGCGAGGGCATTCTCGCTCTTCAAAAATGTTTTAACATTAAAGATTTTATTTGGTTTGTTTTTTGAGCCTGGAAGGCAGTGACTCCAAAAGTATTGCAAAAAAGGTGGTACAACATTTGGCCGGATTTAAAAAAAGCTGGAGAAGAAGAAGAAAATTCCGAAGCATTGGAAGCCGAACAGTCAATTTACGACTTAGTTAATGTTACATGTATAGATGAAATTTGCACTCGGGAAGATGTAGTCAATTGGATTAATTGTGATAACAATGCACCAGTGCATGCAAATCTCACTGATGGAGAAATAATTGACGTTGTATTAAATCCACCATAAGCTGTTTAAATAGATAGTGATAATGACTCTAGTGATTCAGAGGTCCACATACTGGGAAGTAACAAGTTAACTATGGGTGAAGCGATCGAGTGCTTAATAATGACTAATAATGATGAATAAACTACTAAGAGAAAACTGACTAAACCAAAAACAGACCACTCTAGATCAATATTTTATTAAGCAGTTATGTATTATCATATCTTGTAATTATAAACATTTTTATGAATGAGTTTGTTTATCTTATTTTCCAATAATGAAATGATTTTTTTATTTTGTAATTAACTAAAATGAATTAAAAATCTTAATAAATGACACTGAAATTTAAAAAATATTAAAATTTGCTGTTTTACTATGAAATTATTAAAAAAAAACTTTATCCGGAAAAATCGTTAATCCAGAATTGTTCTGGCCCCAGCCGTTCCTGATAAAAGAGATTCCACGTAATATATTCACAAAATTTAACTTTAAATAATTTAAATTTCTGTATTGATTTAACTTTTAAGTTAAGATGATTTTAAGAACATGTCACTTCTATAAATGAGTTAAATAAAAATTGCAGAAATCTAAATTCTGCTTTTACTACAATTTTTTTGTATTGCGTTAACCATATTTTCTGAAAATTTAAAAATGTATTAACTTACTTTCCTATTATTGTATCGGGCATGTTTTTAATTTGCAACGTTTATTTTTACCGTCTCTAGATGACAGATACTTTGCTTTACCGCCTCCTATACATAAATTTGAATTTGGTTTGCAAAAATTCGGATTTAAAGACAAGGACGAAGATTTTTTCTTTCTCTGTCACACACTAAATACTTTTTCAGTTTCTCCATAAATTTTGTTCTATCCCGTATCCATATTATATACTTCGCTGCATGTACCTGAGAGTACTTTTTCAGGCCCGAAAGTAATTTCTAAAGGTTTAAAGGTTTAATGCGGCAATCGTCGAATCGCATATAATTTAAATATTTTTAATTATTTGTTATTTTTCGTTGCTTCAAAGAGAAGAAAGGAATTTTGATAAAAAATTCTTGCTACAATTTTATTTTTAAATTAATAATAGTTATTTACATTAAAATGGCGGTAAATGAGTTGTTACAGAGGGAGTTCGATGTTTATGGACTATGGATTTTATGGATGTTTATGGATGTTTATGAACTAGGCGACAGAGGAGCTGAATTCGTTTCAATTATTTATTTTCTTTATCACGAGAATTAAGTTGAACCAATTTTTCTGATCTGGGCAGAACAAAGTTTGTTCATGGCCATAGTAGTACACCTTCTCGATATTTTAAGTAATCGCAATGTTTTGCAAATGATTTTAGCGAAAAACCATGCGACCATTTACCCCAATACGCAGCATTATTGCAGCATTATTATATGAACTCTTTGTAGCATTGCCGCAACATATTATGTCCGGGGTAGTGTATCAGTGGCAACTTTTGCTCCAATCACTTTGCTATATTGTAAGAATAATGGTTTTATAATTTTGAACGAGAGATGCGGGCAAGTCGAACACAGATCACCGTCGAAAATTCATCGTCACCCTTTTCATCGCCTAAATCTAAGGACACTTTTTCACAACAATCACTTAACTTACTTATCGCATTATTTATTTTATCATTGGTATTGGTCTCGTAGTTCTTGAAGAAAATAAGTTTGAGTTTTTATTTATTTATCGTTCATCGAGATATTATTTTGGGAAGCATGATTTTCTTCATGGATTTTTCCCCATTTTATTAGTTGATACTTCAGATCAAAATGGACTTTATCAAATTCGCCGTTCACATTTTTTTTTGATAGTTAGAAATTCGACCCATCCGTCTTCTAGAAGCTCTCTGCATTTCTTTTATTTCCTTTATACGAGTGGTGTCACTAACAGTTTCCACTCGGGCTTTAATATTTTTAAATCCTCTCAATATGCAGTTAATGACTATAGTTCCCGCCGTTTTGAAGCCAATTCACTGACCTTAATTAATTTCACAAACAATTCTTTCCACTTCGACCCTCTCCCTATCGAAGCTTAAAAGCGATTTGTTAATTAATACTCGCATATCTTTAATTTTCTCACAGTTTTATATAATTTACTCACAGGTTTCTTAAAAAAGGCGCCAATACGGTTCAAAGGAGTATGAGAAAAGTGTTGCTTGTTGTTGTAGTATTGTAAATATCTCGTGTCCGATTGTAAGGCGGTAGTCAATTTAATCGTGTGTGGATTCTCCCTACCCAAATTAAACAGCAGGTTCTCAATAGTATTATCCAAAATGCGCTTTAGAGAATTCGCCATTCACACGTTTTTCGATAGCTACAGGAATTCCTTCCACTCGTCTACATTTAATGAAAGTACTTTTTAGGGTCGAAAGTACTTCGGTACCTTTCCAAATTGAAAGGAGTCAAAAAAGTCCTAATCCACCCACATTATCATGCCTGCTTGGCTACAAATCACTGTAAGGATTTTATATCGCCTCTACTTATTTACAGTATTACTAGTGCATAGTTAATGAATGCTATAACAGAATATTCTAAGAGTCTACACTCTTAGAAATTTTGATGTGATTTAACTACTTTTAAAGTAGGAAACAAGTAACCTACTTTAAAAGTAGTTAATTCTCATTTTCGTGTGAATCAAAAAAATGTGTAAAAACTTCAAGTGTGAAATCACAGCTATTTTAAAGTGAATGACCTTGTAACAGGCTGTATTGTCATCCCGTAATTCGAGATTAATAAAACCTGTTGCAGACTCTTCCTCGGTGGATCCACGCAGCATATTTCAGCCGGCTAGCTTGCAGTGGCTGGGGGGGTTATTTTGTGGACCGAGGTCGAGCTAGATATTGCTGCTTTGTATTAATCAATAACGTCTAAGGGGTGTACACTGTAGGGAAAGAAAATGCGATCACATCTCCAGTGGAAAAATAAGAAAAAAATCTAGGACATCATCATCTCATTAACAAATAAAAAGAAAAAAAAATTGAATTATCATATGTTCATATTACACTAAATTTATAATATGTAATATTGTTTATTAAATTAAAAAGAAATAATAAAAAATTAATAATATAAAGATTTGAACGTACGCCAATGGTGCTCAAAATTAATTACATACAAAACAAAATGTTTGAATTTAGCTTTACATAAAGCTAACTGAACTTAATTCTAGAAAAAAAATATAGCCATAAGAAATTAACTACTAAATAATCAATGCATAACATTGATAATACTATTTCTTATTTTACAATATTTATGATAATATAATGATATATAAAAAAATTATAAGAAAAATATAAACAAAATAATAATATAATTAACTTGCGCTTTGGATTGTATGGATTTTCCGAAGCGTTGCGGATCCGATCGTAAACGAATTATTTCGACTCAAAAACATAAACTTATCCAGTTATGCCAGAAAATAAAACGGTGATAAATATGATCTTACGACGCACTTAACATCCGTGACCATAAAACTGTGATTTGATTCTCTCATACCATATAACAAAACTGTGATATTTAAGACACATACAATTATTTATACTTCGCACTTATTCATACATTAATTAATTTAGTTTTAGTATTATAAGTATATATTAATTTATTTTCACTTCTAGTTTCATTATTTTACATAATCTTTGTCCATAAGCTTCTAGCTTAACTTATGTTTCGCAATTCACTACACCACTATATTTATATGCACAAGCTCGTTTCAACACTATACAGTTCTTGCACATTTTTGTCCACTCTTCGGTTTTAATTATTTAAATTTTATTTTATTAGCTCACTACTTTTATACTATTTAATTAATTAAACTTTTCTTTGTATCCACTAACTATACTTAAGAATTTTTAATCATTTTTTTCATTTTTAATATTAAATATTAACTTTTAAAATTTTCGTTTACTCAATATTAATTTTCTTATCCATTTTGGTGAGGACATCAATTAATATCTTTTTTTTTTGTATCACTCACAAATGTTGTACCTCTGTACAGCTCCGATGTTCCAATTCAATTTCGTATTCTTTTTCAGTAAGTCTGTTAGTGGAGCTGTGATTGATGCATAACAGAAAATAAAACGCTGATACCACCCCGCCATGCCCAGGAATCGCCTCAATTGTCTCAAAGTTTGAGGAGCTGGGTAGTCTGCTATGGCTTTTATTTTATCTGGATCCATGCGAATGACTCCGTTACCAATTACATGACCTAGGTACTTTGTCTCTGTTAGGACGAACTTGCTCTTTTCTACATTAATGGTTAGATCTGCTGATTTTAATAATCTTGCAATTTCAGCTAATAATGACAAATGTTCTTCGAGGTCTGCAGACACAATGAGCAAGTCGTCCAAATAAACAAAGACCCGGTCATGCAAATGATACGGAATCACTCTATGCATTAGTCTGCACAATGACTGGGGCGCATTGCACAGACCGAAGGGCATAACTGTGAAGTGATTGGGGGGGGGGCCGAAACGGTGAACGCAGTTTTATCACGCGATGCCACGTCAAGAGGGATTTGCCAAAAGGCATCCTTTAAATCGACCGAGGAAATAAATTTGGTTTGGTCGAGTTGACTCAGCAATCCCTCAATCAGTGGCAAAGGATATGCGTCCTTTATGGTTACTTCGTTGACCTTCCGGGCGTCAAGGCATAGCCTCACCGCACCATTGCCATTGCGAACAACAGCAATTGGTGAGGACCATGCGCTTTGAATTTCCTCTATCACTCCCAGAGCCAACATCCTCTCCATCTCCTTGTAAATTTCGCCTTGGACAGCTGGGGATACGGGGTAGTATCGCTGCTTCACGGGTTTTGCATTATCAACCTCAATCACGTGGGTCACCAAATTGGTACGACCTAAACCATTTTTCACGGAACATGGAAAAGTGTCGATGATCTGCGCTAAACGTGTTTCGTCACGTGGCGAAAGCTGATAACGATCACCGGAGACTTGCTTGGACACCTGCATATCGATGGAACAAACAAACGCCGGTGCTAATCCGAACAAGTTCCAGAAATCAATCCCCAGATAAAGCGGTTGCATCAACCTAGGTGCAATGTGAAACCGAACGCGCTTAATCTTCTCATTATAGGAGACTGGTAGAATGACATGTCCAATAATTCTTTGTGTTTCGCCACTTGCCGTTTTTAAAAAGGAAGGAAGATAATGAACCTTAATTCCGGTTTGCTCTAAAAAGGTTTCAGACCCGGCCCCAAGAACACTTATGCTGGCACCACTGTCTAATAACCCAGTGTAAGGAACTCCAGCAATCAGTACGTTAGCATAGGGGCGTTATCGTTGACAGTTGTGTGCAGAATAGATTCACAAATAATTTTCCTTAAGGTCCGACGCAAAACCCAATATTTATTAGTTCTGTGACGCGGTTTTGCGGTAGGTGTGGACATGACAGTTTGTGTGGATTTAGAATGTAATGTAGCGACGTCGTCCCCAACTGTGATAGGGGTAGTTGTAAAATTAATTATGTCATGGTAAAACGGATTATTGATATTCGGTAGGTAATTATAATTAAGAGGCATATTATTATTTGGTGTGAAAAGATTTGTAGGTCTTACTTTAAATGTAAAATTCGTTATGTGTGTCTTCGGTAAAGTTCTGGGCATGTGTTGGAAGCAACATCCTCGCCTTGTGTCCTGGTTATGTTCGAATTCTGGAGAGTCTGAGCTCCAGGTGTCGTTCTCAGCTCCCGTCTGTTGTTTCCCGAGCTGGAAGAGTTACAGACTGAACAATTTGGTCGAATCACGTTGGGAGCACCGCAGCCATAACATTGTCTACTCATACCGGAACTACGCCAATTATGAGCTTCTCGTGATGGACGAAATTGATCTTGATTTGAGTAATATTGTGCATGAGTAGCCTGCTGATTAGCAGTACCCAGAGCACACACATCATGGCGATATTCGTTTTTGGAGTGATCAACAAATTGGTTTTGGTAATAAATCGCATGATCCCCTTGAGTATTATGAGACTCGGGCGGTTCGATATGTGAATAATTCGCACCGTTACTCGTAAGAAGATCTACTCCTTCACAATTCTGTCCTTGATAACTTGGATTAATGTTTGCCAATTTTTGGACTTGTTTAAAAACAACGCGTCTTTCAGATTTTTCTGCATTTAATCTTCGCCAAGTATCCTCTATATCGACACATTGATGTACCAAATCTGAAACTGCAGGGATTTGCCTTCCTGCGATTTTATATTGCAAGGCACTATGCATATTGCGTCGCAATATGAAACAAAGATCACTATCCGAGAGGGGAATGCTAAGCGATAAAGAGGAATCTAATACTCGTGTGTAAAAATCCATAAAAGATTCATCTGCTTTTTGTTTTATAAATGAAATAGATTGACGAATTTCTGCATCAGTTCTACGGTCTTTAAATCTTTCCAAAAGTCCCTGCTTTAAAGTTTCCCATCCCACACTTCCATTACGTTCAAGGAAACACCAGTACCACTCGAGAGCGGTTTTCCTCAATAGCAAATACAATTCATTAACTAAACGCTCGGAAGAAATTTTGTTGGCGTTTGCCAGACGTTCAATTCGATACAAAAACCGCTCAATTGCGGGCCCACCAGATAAACCATCGAATGTAATATTCCATTTGTGTATACCAACTATTGAATGATCTAATTTACTAAACGGATTGATATTAAGCTGCGTTTCTCCTCCTAATAGATTAGTGTCGTGCGGTTTTGACTGAACTGTTTTACCTGAATTTAAGATATCTTTTTCTTGTATTGGCAATTCGTCACTACTGCTTACGGTTAATTTCTTCGCTAAATCTCTCAAAGTGGAGTATTCGATAGCGGACAATGTTTTTCCTGTAACTACGGTAGTGCCAGGAACTGCTGACCCTTCATTCATTATCGCAGGAGAACTCGCTAAATTAGCCTTTTGGAT
This sequence comes from Tipula vernalis, assembly GCA_958295665.1. NCBI lineage: Eukaryota > Metazoa > Arthropoda > Insecta > Diptera > Tipulidae > Tipula > Tipula vernalis. The sequence goes on along the minus strand of OY282559.1, from coordinate 56,577,758 downwards.
TATACCGTCAACAAAATCATCAATATCGAATGTTTCTAGATTATGTTCAACTTGAGGATTCTAATGCACGTCTGATATCGCTTCAGACACCGACTTTTCGAAATCATCAACTGATACTTTAGCTTCAAGTACGGATTGAATTATCTGCAAAACTTTGTCACAAGCGCCAAGTACGGTTTGCGCGGCCGATTTATAATTAGAAGAAGTATTAATGAGGCGTTGAAGGCGCGCACTTATATGTAAAATTCGAGTACTTAAGGTTGCAAGTTTATTACTTCGCACATCCGGATTCATCTTTGCAATTTGTTGTACTTGCGGTTCTAGATTTTTCAGTTTTTCGGAACAAGTAATTAGTTCCCTCCGCGGAGATTTTTTTGCTGAACGGTGCATTGTTTTCGGCGGTGGCACACTACCTTCACTTTCCAATTTGAATGCTGCAGTTAACAAATCGAGTTGTTCGACTATTGAACCAGAAATATCCCTAACCAAACATTCAACTTCAACTTCATTAACGCTAAAATACTTAGGTTCCATGTTGATTTTTTTTTTTAATGTATATTTTATATAATTATATCGCTAACACTATTGAGACAAATATGAAAATAAAAATTTTAATTTTACCTATCGATAAGAATAATAAAAAAAAACCATCTCAAGATATATAAAGAAAATAGTAGCAAACAAACAAAAAAATACAAATTGAGCAATCTAATAATAAAAAAAAATAATCTGAATCAAATTGTAAATACCTCAAAGATAATTCAATTTTATGTATCAATGAAAAATAATAATTATTAAAGAAATATGTCATATAAAATATCCACTGAAAATGTGATCTCACTCCATCCCAAGCTCCACAGCATTTTTATTTTGTCACAATCACATGTGAATTCAACTTGCCGTCAATTATTACGTATGACAATTGTTTTCCCTCAACACATCTATCAATAAAATATCAAACGGTTTAATAAACCGGATTAGAGGTTTTCCAGGGAACAATTTGCGACTATTAGAAGAGAAGGAAGAAAAAAAAATACAAAAAAAAAACGGTTTTACAACAGAACTCAAAAGAAAGTTATTATCTTTCAAAACGCATGGTTCGCGGAATACATATACTGTTGCATCAATTCCCGCTATTATGTATGTTTAACGAAAAAAAATTAAACTACAGAATTTCGGTATTGTAATCACTCCCGAGGGAATTATCTCGAACATACATATAAATATGGAAACAATACTTAGCTGTAATTTAAAAATAAACACATTACACATTAAATCAAAATTAAATGTCGTAAGACAGAATAAATGTGAAGCACTTTACACTAATTAAATTAACAAAAGAAAAGTAATTGACATCACGTTGAAATGACCCCTAACTGTTAGTGTACTTAACGCAACCCCATTTTTATGCTTTGAGTTTGGGCGCCACTGTAACAGGCTGTATTGTCATCCGGTAATTCGAGATTAATAAAACCTGTTGCAGACTCTTCCTCGGTGGATCCACGCAGCATATTTCAGCCGGCTAGCTTGCAGTGGCTGGGGGGGTTATTTTGTGGACCGAGGTCGAGCTAGATATTGCTGCTTTGTATTAATCAATCACGTCTAAGGGGTGTACACTGTAGGGAAAGAAAATGCGATCACATCTCCAGTGGAAAAATAAGAAAAAAAAACTAGGACAACCTTTAAAGCAACGAAATGAAAAACACAATTTTAGAGGTAAATACTTTCAAACTTCAAGTAAAATACACATTCTTAGTGTAAATTACCACCTTTAGAAACGGAAAACTCACCATTTGTCATGTTAAAAACCACAAAAATGGTGTACATTTTTTGCCATTTTTTCTTTTTAAATAAATAAATTGGATTTTACATTTCTTTCAACAATTCTTTATTAAATATTATTTATATAAAGTACAGATAAATATTTATAAAGCTAAATATTTATAAACATAACATAAAATTTTGGAAGGCAGAATCGGGCCTATTATTTAAGGATTTTTTAGATCCTCTGACATATATAGGGTAGTGAGTGCTTCATAAAGAAGCAAACCGAAAATTCCATGAGTTGTATTATTTGCTGCGGAAACATTTTGACGGATGTTTCAAAATGTACTTCTGTTTTTTCTATGAAAATGAAAATCAGTGTTTCATCTAGAGTTTCTGAAATTTAAACATTTTTATAAAATTAGTAATTCAATAAAACGTACTTAAAATTAATTATACTTATTATACCAACTTACCAACGCCCATGGTGCATTCGTGGGAATTTCATTTTTTTTTACTTTTATGCCTAAACTTAACCATATGCTGTTCGTTTACTTTTACGTTAACTGGGATCAAGTAGCGTCGTTTTCAAAACGAGTGAACAACATCCAAAAACACGATTATTATGTTTATAAACACAAACAAACACAGTAAAAAAACACTGATTTTGTGTAAATAAAATATGCAAAGGAAAACACACTACAGACGAGGAATTTAACTCTATTAAAGCCGAAAATCACACCAATAATGAGAAAACACGAAAATTTGTTAAATCACACATCATAGTAGAAAATATGCAACAATGAGGTGCGTATTAGTCATGTATTTGGGTTACATAACACATTTTTTTATGCGATTTTACTACCCGTTTTTAGAGTGTAATTTGAATATTTTATTTCAAAATGAATAATATTAACAACAAATAAACTGAACAATAAATTCGCTTCAAAGCAACAATATTTTTTATATATAAATTTTATTACTTTAATAAGTCCCAATGTTGGGCAAAAGCTTAGTGAATAAATATGTTCTGTGTCTTTATAAACATATACTGTCCAAATAGAATAAAAAAACATAAGATATCAATCTATATGTACCAAAAACATAAATTCAGCAACAAAAACGATAAGTAAAATAAAATAAAATCGTCCTCCAGCTTTTTTTTTGTCGTCATTACTGCCATTTGATTCCATTTTATTGGAAAAGGAAATTAAATAAAATCTGAACCAACTAAAATACACAAAAAAAAAAAAACTAAAACGAGGATCCCGAAACAAACAAAAAACAAAAAACGTTTCCCCGAAAGGATACTGTTTCTTCTCGTGTTACACTCATTTGTTCATTTGGTAAGCACAAAATGTTAACGCATTTATACGATAGCAATTGGGGTGCGACGTAATAACTTCTACAAAATATGATAATTTTTACACAACAATTTTGGAATTTTGCAAACAAATTTTATATTTTTATCAAGCACGACAGACAACAAAATAAAATATCTTTCGTGTGTACATTTGATATTTTAACGCACCCAATCAACTAGAAAGCCCATAAAACGAGGGGGGAGGAAGAAAGAAGTGTTGCCGTTGTTATAAATTTTTTAAATAAATAAAATTATTATAATTCTATGACAATCAAAAACCACTTTTGGGAAAACAAAAGACGATGTTTGTTTTTGTCTTCATCTTTGAAAATATTTTGATTTAATTTGATCGGGTGGAAATTCTGTTTGGGTAAAAAAATTATGCTAAAACAACTTATTTTGATATTTGAACACAATGTATTTGATTATTATTTATAATCGAAAATGTTCAGTTTTTAGTTAGGATTAGCAAAACAACTTATTGATTACCTGCTAAAATATTCATATAGTAATTTTCTAAAGTTACACCTGGCATCTACATTCTACAGCCGTTGTAGTTTACTTGTGTACATATTTCATTATGTTATAAATCGAGGTTCACTCAACTCACCTTCTGACGATATAAAACAACGTAAGTCTTAAAATTTGTTTGCTATGTACCGTCTATATATGGTAGACGATATACATAATTGAAATTTATGCTTTCGAAGTATGTAAACACAAACGTAAAACAAAACCGAAAAGCAACAGAAAACACAGAGCAGCAAAAAAAGCTCAATATATTTCCCAAAAACTTTTACTTTACACTCAATTCAGTTTTCAATTACGAGTATTATATTTTGTTAAATTGGAAAATATTTGCTGTTGTTGTTTCGATAAAATTGGATATTAGTTTCGATAGTTAGTTATTATATTTCGTTTTTTTTTTTTTTTTGTAAGGATGGTTGGTAAACAAGAGAAAAATTTAACAGAAAACTAACTACTGTACCATATAACGACGGAACCAATAAATTGTGTATAATTTAACTATGTGTATATGTATGTTTGGCTCTGTGTACTACCAAAACTTTACGATAATTGAAAAAAAAAGTGTTTTTTAAACTCGATAAAATAAGAAAAACTAAAATATTACAATAAAAGTTAGCTGATCGAAATTGATTGGGAAATTTATATATGTAGAAGAAGAACACGGACATGGTTGGTTAGTTTTGGTTTTCGTTATTTATTTGTTCATTATAGAGTGTAAAATTTAATAAGGAAAGACTATATATGCTTAAAGAAGTTGGGGTTAAAAAACTGAATTTAGGACGTAGTAAATAAAGTTTTAGTATCATTAAGAGATGGTTTTGGTCGTTGGAATCTTAATTAAGACCGTGTCCGTTACAAGGGATATTTTTTGTAAACAAAGTCTCTAATCAGTTATAACTGGTTATAATATGGCCTTAAAATTACTCATGTCTTCCAACGATTCTGAGAAACGTCTATGAAAACAAAAAAAAATAGTTTGGAAACACAAAAACTATGTGTATGTCCTTCAGATCGCCGAGGCTGTGTGCATCTCTAAATGTTGGGTTCTTAACTCGAACATTTGAATATGAAAAGAGTAGCCTCGCTGAGTATACTGCAATTGTTAACACGAACAAGGAAAAAAGAAAATTTGATATTTTGGTCAATCCGGTTGTTAAAAGCTTACTTGGTACTTTTTATCACACTTGTATAACTAAAACGACAAAGGACTGCGAAAATAAATCGGCAAACATCTCGATCAGACTCGATGGTAACAACTGTAATTTGATTTGCTCAAGACACAATTTCGGCTGAACAATGCCGACAATTAATTTGTCTCGGAGAAGAACTAGGAAATGTCATTTGTAAGAATGTTAATGAGCATATAAGCACGACTCAAACGAAATAAGCCCGATCCGGTGCTCCTGCACCAAGGGCTGCTTTTGAATATTAATGCCTAATTTTGATTACATGCATCCAATACAAATAATGACAATACAAATCATACAAAGTTTCTTTGCCACAGCTCAAAGTACCACCGCAATCGTTGAAAGAATTAATTCTAGGGTCTCATCCACTGTCAAAACATTTCCTTGATAACGCAGGGAAGTACACTACTTTGTTTCAAATGACTTCTTTTGGCGTGAAACAAATTGCACAAGAGAATTACATGCCAATAATTAAGATTCAAAGGTAAGTTTACCATGGCATACCTTCCCGAACCAAATGAAAATCACCCATTTCTAAAAATATGGTTTGTTTCAGAAGCTGAACAGATATCAGTTCGCTCAAATATTGTTCCAAACTTAAACAGAGATCCAATAGAAACTTTGCAGAAAAATAATTTAACTAGACGTTTAAAATATAATTTGTAAAATATGCCACCAGGTTTCAAAGATGATTTTAAATTGATTACACAGCCCCACAAAAAACAAAAAAAAAAATTCTTCTCTTGGGGTCAGACCATCTATACTAAAAGTTTTTGGTTTCGCTGAAACCGAATCCGCAGTTCGTTTAATCCCATCACGTAAGTTTTTTGCCTAAACCTCAAAAAACCTGTATGGAGTTCTAGAAGATTTCAAAATCAGTTTTACACTTGGCGAAACAAATGAATGGGGCTCCAATTTTAACTGAAAAAAAACATTGTAAAACTGATTTTGGTTATATATCTGGATATAACGAAGCAATGAAAATTGGCGAAGAGTTTGCTAGAGAAAATGAGTCTGAAAGCGACCTTTAACGATCTTAGCGAAACAGTCTATCAGCAGTTCCATCACTGGTTTCGCGGTCGGAATTGGACGCACTTGTTCGAAATTTAGGCTTACCGAAAGATGGTTCAGAGTACTAAGCTTCTTTCCGTAAAGAAAAAAATCTGCTGTAGTTTTACTCCACAATACAAACGTTTATGCTCCAATACCAATAGCTAACCCAACTGTCATGCAAGAAAAATATGAAAATATGGAAGCCCTTTTACAAAAAATTCACTACAACACCTATCAATGGCCAATTTGTAAAGAGTTGAAAATTATCATGATGGTGCTCGGACACCAGTCGGGCTTCACCAAACGTCCGTGTTATATGCTTGTGGGAGAGACGAGATCGAGTGAACATTATAAAAAAATAGAATGGCCAATCAGATCCTCATTTGTATACCTGGTTCACATAACACCATTCTCGAATTGATTGATCATTCCTTAGCGGATCCATCTAAAATCCTGATTCTTCCCCTCCACAAAAAGCCTGGCCTCATGGAACAATTAGTTAAAGTTCTTCGAATCGAATTGAAAAAGCATTATGGCTCAGCTTTATAGCAATGGAACAGAACTTTTGGTGGAATACGAAAACTCCACAGTACAACATCGTTGCCAATATGATTGATTAAAGACTTTGAACAGCTGGGATGTTTGATGAATTTGAAATCACATTTTTTGCATCCACATTTTGATAAATTTCCTGACAAACTTAGGCATTTTAGCGAAGAGCAGGGCGGACGGTTTCACCAAGATATAAATGTGATGGCAACTTGTTACCAGGGAAGACGGGATGTAAATATGATGGCAGATTTCTGTTGTTTTCTAAAGAGACGCACGAAAAAGGAATTTAGAAAATGTAAACGAAACCCGGTGCATAGATATTTTGACGAAAAGAGAATCCGTTATATGTAGTTATAAAAAAGAGAATGACTGAAACAGCCCCTTTGAGGGCTATATTATATACAGCATTCGTTCATGCAACCTCCTCACGGAGTACATCGGGTAACACTAATACCGACGGTCCCATCTTTGTGAACAAACGTTCGTTACATGAAAAAAATAAAGACATTTGCATGGGTTTTGTGAAACATAGGACATGACAGATTGCGCTATGAGCGCGGTTGAGTTTATTGATTTCAGTTATGGCGTTACAGGATATGGGGTTTTTGGGATTATTAGGCGATGATCGGTTGCGCTATAAGAAGTTGAGTACAATTGCCGTAGTCTTATTGGAGTTCGGGTTGTGGGTTATTAGGGGTTGGGTTCTTTAGCTATATAGGGTGAATAGCTTAATACATTGGGTTTGGGTGTTATTGTGGGTTAACAACTTCGATCACAGGGTAATTTCGGTTTAATAGGGCAAAATTATTGGGTCTTTAAGGTTATGGCAAAAACCTGGCGTGATGTGGTTAAACGGACTGTGGATTCTGGTTCAGCGATCTAACCTAACTAAAAAATGATTACAAAAACAAAAACAGTTACGTCTTGTCGAATAAGTACATCTCCGCGATGCAGCTAATCAAGATGCCGTTATCCAACATCCTAATATTGGTCAACGTATTATACTGTCATCTTCTTTCACTGGTTCACCTCGATATATGAACGAAAAAACAGAGGATGTAATATGGACGTCCAGATTTGTTCTTAACTTTCACCTGCAATGCTGAACTTCCAAATAAAGATAAGGATCCTTTATTGTTTGGATTAGTTTCTAAGAATATGATTCATTGGCCTTGTGGCGATCTCAAATTCTCAATGCATCTTCTCCTTTCAATAAAGGTGGCAAGTGTTCAAAAAATTATCCTCGCTCATTTATATAAGATACACAGACCGTGGTGATGGATATCCAACCTATCGTCGGAGAAGTTCTGAGAATGTAGGGCATACTATTAAATTGAATGTACATAGGGATAAAGACGGATGGAGTCTGATTCAGCAACATTTTTTATTGAACATGATGTGGATGAGCTAATTTTGTGTCAAACAGACGATTTGTATCAAACAGTCGATTTGTATCAAACAGACTGGTTTGCTAGGACGTGGCAGTGCTAATTATTATTTAACAAATTTATAGTGTGCATATTTCAAAAAAATTTAAAGCCGGGGAGATATTTTAGCTAGTTGAATAAATTACACTGTGTAATTTAAACAGTTTTCTACAATGTAACAACTTGTAACTTCTTACATAAGGCCATTTTATTCTTTATGTATGGTTAAAAATTTAATATTTTAACAATAAAATTACTTATCAAATTTTTTTATTATGCGGCCGCCATCACATTTACTTTATTTGTGACTTTGTAAAATTATTTATTATAGATAAAATAACGACAGGTTGTGGCACATCAATTGTTAAGGTACATCTTGCTTAATCAGAATCAGTGTAAGCTTCATTGTGGTCAAATCGATTGTATGAATAAAAACGAATTCTACCAAGTCCAGAACAAATTGTACTAAATTTAATAATCCACAATAACGGTGACATGAATTAGGGTTGCTTGATTGCAGAAAGCTGCTTTTAAATGAATAACCACATAAATAAAGTATAAAATGGCCTTATGAAAATTACGAATTTTCGGATGTAAAAAACTGTTTAAATTACACAGTGTAATTTACTCGCTCCACCGTGCAGTGGGCCAGATTGTTAATATGCGATCGTTTCGGTAAGGCAAAAGTCAGTACAAGATGGGTACGAAGAACGCTTACACCTGAATAAAAAAAATTCAGTCCTCATTGTTGTAATGAGTTTTTGCAGCTGTGTGGGGAGACACATAATCAGGAGTTCATCCCTAAAAACTTCAAAGTTGTGTCTTCTGCTGGAAAAATTTTGGCAAAAATCTTTGAGGGATCCGAGGGAATTCTTCCACATCATTAGAAAGAGCAGATCAAGTGCAAAAGAAGAGGAAAATTATCAAATGGTTTACTATTGGTTCATGACAACGTACTGGTTCACAAGGTCAGAATTGCAGAAAATTCCATGAGGTCATGGGGTTTCGAAGAAATTAATCATCTATTATACAGTCCATATTATTGCCTAGGCATCTAGGGATTCCTTCTTTTTCCTAAATTAAAGAAAGAGGTACGTGGAAAGGATTTTGATAAAGGTGAATATGCAGCGGTATATGAACATTTTGCAGACAAAAAATTCCATTTTTTTTTTTACTTTAATTTGAAATTAATTTATTCACATAACTCTTCATATGCAACGGTCCTAAGAATTTATTTTTTAGTTTTACAAATAACACGTAGACGTATGTTGGTATTATAAGAACAATTATTTAGTGGGGTGTTACACGAATTAATTAATTAATTCAAATTAAATTGGCAACTAAAATTCGCCACATTGTCAAAAACTCAGAGCCATAATAAAAAAGTCATGCTATCTACTCGTACAATACTATTTTTAGCCATTTTCTAACAAAATAATTCAAATTAAAACAAAATTCTGACCATCATTAAACCTGCATAGCTTCACATTTCTCCTTAGACTACCCTTTCTCAATTCATAATTGGATGTTTGGTAAGTGATACAACATTTTAAAGAGATTTAAGGGGAGTAGCCGGTCTTTTCCGAATAAATATTTCTACTTATTTGTGGAATCACAATCTTCATTGAAAGAAATTTTAAGAATTTCCTATAATTTTCCACTAAATTTATTTAAATCCAAAATATTTAAAAAAAAATTTGAAAATTTAACATATTCATAATAAAATGAAAAAATTTAAAATTTATGGATTTTCAATTCTACAAATCCAAAAATTTGAGAATCCTAATAATTTCTACAATACAACAATTTCAAAAAATTTTACAACAAAATCTTCAATTACGTTGAAGAATTTAAATTTTGTTAACATATTAAAAATTTGTAAAATTTAACATACTCTTAAATAAGATTAGAGAGATATTAAAATATTTAAGAATATCATTAATTTAAAAAAAAGAAATTTAAAATCTGAAAATTTGGGAATTTTAAAAATTTATAGTTTAATATATTATTCAAAAATATTTCAGTTTAACAAATTCGTCAATAACATTAGAGAATTTAAAATTTATGGAATTTACAATTTAAAGAAATTCAGATGACTATTAAAAAATTTATGAATTTCTTTAATTTTTAAAAATTAAAAAACTCTAAAACTTTAAATTGAACTTAAATTTTCTTAAGATATTATAAACACAGGCCTGCAAAAAAAGGGTTAATCATTTTTTTTTTTTTTTGATTGAACAGTCGTATCCGAAGTAATTTTATGCGCCGAATCCGAATCTGGCCACACAATTATCTTATAACGTCCGGTTTTTGAGATATTTTAACCTAAAAGTGACTTTTTTGCAATTTTGCACTTAAAGTAACTCAAAACCAAAAGAAGATAGGGAAAATCTTCGGAAAGCCATATAATAGTAAGCATAAAAATATTAAAAGAAATTTTTTGTATTAACATGTTCTCAGTCAGGAACGCATAATCTCAGAAGTTCATAAGCACACTTCTAATGATTTTTTAGTCGTACATTTTGGTACGCTAAGTAAGATGTCGTTGTGAGATTTTCCCTAACTCTTTATGGTCTTAAGTTATTTCAAGTGCCAAAAACACGATTTTTGACACTTATACGTTAGAATGTTTCAAAAAGATGACGTGATACGGTAATTCTGTGGCCAGATTCGGATTCAGCGCAAAAAACTACTTGGAACAAAATTATACCACAGTCTTAAATAACACTAAAAAATTTCAAATTTATGGAATTTACACTTTATAAAAATTTAAGAATTTCATTAATTTCAAGAAAATAAAGAAATTCAAAACTTTAAGAATTTTAAAAAGTTCTAGAAAACAATAATTTCAAAAACTTTTAGAACACAATTATTTATTAGGATTTGAAAATTTGAAGAATTTTAAATTTTTACATTCAAATTTGTAAGATTTAACATATTCCTATATAAAATTAGAGAATTTATAGTATATAGATTTTACAATTTATAGAAATTCAGATGAATAATAAAAAACTTTAGAGTTTTACTAATTTTTCAAAATTTCAAAAATTCAAAAATTTGAGAATTTAAAATATTTCTAGAATACAACAATTCTAAAAAATTTTAGACTATTAGGATTTGAAAATTTTAAAAACTTAATCTTTTTATATTAAAATTGGTAAGATCTATCTTATTCCTAAATAAGATTAAAGTATTTATAGTTTATAGATTTTACAATTTATTGAAATTCAGATGATTAATGTTTAAAAATTTCAAAAATCTAAAAATTTGAGAATTTAGAAATATTAGGATACAATTTCAAAAAAATTTGAACTAACTTATCTGTTAGGATTAAACATTTGTAAAATTTTACATATTCATAATTAAGATTAAAAAATTTAAAATTTATGGTTTTTACAATTCCAAAAATCCAAAAATTTGAGAGAAGTAATAATTTCTAAAATAGCACAATTTCCAAAACTTGCAGTACGTATTGAAGAAATTAAGTGATTTTAAGATATTAAAAATTTGTAAAATTTAGCATATTCTTAAATAAGAAAGATTAAAAAATTTAAAACTTATGAATTCGCGAATTTATAGACCTTCAGCTGAAATTTAAAAATTTTAAGAATTTCATTAATATTTAAAAATTTTAATAATTTTTAGAATACAACAGTTTCAAAAATTTTTAGAATTAGAAATTTTTTTTTGAGAAAATACCAAAATTTGATTGTCGGTGACAAGTGGCATGACTAAGGGAATAGGGGTGAAAATTATCTATTAGGATTAAAAATTTGAAGAATTTAAATTTTTTTAAGACATTAAAAATTTGGAAGATTTAAAATATTCCTAACTAAGAAAAAAAAAATGTTCGTTGCCTTTCATTTTGGAAGGGAAATAAATTCTCTAAATCTATTAAAAAAATGGAAGTGTGGCCAACATAGGACTTTCTTTTACGAACAGAGAATTTTGAGAAATTTTATTATTTTTTTTTTTTTTAATTTTTGTAAACATTTTGTATTAAGTAGTTTTTTGTAAATCTTATACTTTTTTAAGATATTTGCAAAGTAAATTTTCTGGCCTAAGGGAGTAGCCGATTTGGAGTAAAATTCACTGGGACTTCCCAATTTATCAAAAAAGCTTAAATCTGAAGTTTCAGTTCGATTGGTTAAATCATCTGGGCTGTAGAGAGGACACTGACTGACAGACAGACACCATTTCGAAACCCACTTTTTCGGACTGAGGGGACCTCAAAACAGATAAATCTCTAAAAATCTCAAGGTCCAAAATTTTCATGATTACTATACTTTATTTTATTAGAGTAAAAGAAAGTAAAATTGTCACTTGAATATATTAATGGTATTTGTTGCATACTTGATCTTAAATTAAATATTAAATGTTAATTCTATTTAATTATGTCATAACTGTTATTTATACTGTGTTATAGTTTTTAGTTTTATATAATTTGTATTATTTTTATTATTGTATAACATTTTTCTTTTTTTTAATAAATGTTTTTAAAACGATAAAAAGCCTAACATTCACATGAATCGCGGTTTTACTCGTACGAGTAAAATGATTCACTGATTTCTCTTAAATTACGTTGCAAAATAAATACTAGTCACTTAAAAAATATTTAATAAACAATTCCGAATTAATGTCATTGATAATTTTTTTAGCAAACGCACCTTTCCTAATAAAAATGCGATTCGTATGAATAAACCATAAGTCTTAGATCGTTCCTTAATAATTAAATACAAAAAAACTCTAGATACAAAAAAAATAAAATTTATGGATTTTCAAATTAAAAAAACGGATGAAAAATAACAAATTTAAGAATTTAATGAACAAAAGTTAACTTTAAGAGTTTTCTAAATTTTTAGAAAATAACAATTTCATAAAAAATTAGAACCAAATTATTAATTAGGATTTAAAAGCTTGTAGAATTCACATTTGTTTAAGACATTCAAAATATGTAAGATTTAACATATTCAATTAATGAATTTAATATTTATGGATTTTTCAATTTAAAGAAATTCAGTTAGGTAGATAATAAAATATTAGGAATTTTCTTAGTTTTCAAAAATTTTAAAAATCAAAAATTTGAGAATTTAAAAAATTTTTAAAATAAAATAATTTAAAAAAAAAATTAAAAATTTGATGTAATTGTTTGGAGAATTTACATTTTTTTAAGACAATTAAAATTTGTAGAGTTTAACATATTCTTAAATAACATTAAAGAGTTTAAAATTTATGGAATTTACAATTCAGATGAATATTAAAAAATTTAAGAATTTCTAAATATTTAAAAATTTAAAAATCCAGAAATTTGAAAACTTAAAAAAATTTTAAAATACACCAATTTCAAAAAATTTGAGAACAAAATTATCTATTAGGATTAAAAATTTGAAGAATTTAAGTTTTTTTAAGACAATAAAAATTTTTAAGATTTAACATAGTCCCAAATAAGATTAAAGAATTTAAATGTATGTAGAGAAAATGTTATTCGAAAATTTTTGTATTCATATATTCATATACTTGATTCATATGTCAAATATAAAATTCATAAAATTCCAAAGATTCATGTGATTCATCAGATTCATATATCAAATATGAAATTCACAAAATTCATAAAATTAATAAATCCATGATTCATAACATTCAAAGGATTCATAAATTCATAGGATTCACAAGATTACAGAAATATTCATAAGATTAGTTAAATTCGAAGGATTCATATTGTTCGTATGATTCATAAAATTCACAAAATTCATAAATCCATGATTCATAACATTCAAAGGATTCATAAATTCATAGGATTCACAAGACTATAAAGATTCATAAGATTAGTTAATTAAATTCGAAGGGTTCACAATCCTGAAATTCACAAAATCAATGAAATTCAATAGATTCAAAATATTCATCAGATTCATCTGGTTCATCAGATTCATATATAAAATATAAAATTCATAAAATTCATAAAATTCATAAAATCCATAAAATTCATAAATTCTTGATTCATAACATTTAAAGGATTCATAAATTCATAGGATTGACAAGAATATAGAAATATTCATAAGATTAGTTAAATTCAAAGGATTCATAATGTTCGTATGATTCATAAAATTCACAAAATTCATAAAATTCATAATTCCATGATTCTTAACATTCAAACGATTCATAAATTCATAGGATTCACAAGACTATAAAGATTCATAAGATTAGTTAGTTAAATTCGAAGGGTTCACAATCCTGAAATTCACAAAATCCATAAAATTCAATAGATTCAAAATATTCATCAGATTCATCTGGTTCATCAGATTCATATATGAAATATAAAATTCACATAATTCATTATATTCATAAATTCATGATTTACCTTTTTACAAAATTCTAAAGATTCATGATTCATCAGATTCATATATCAAATATAAAATTCACAAAATCCATAAAATTCATAAAATTCATAAATTCATGATTTGCCTTTTTACAAAATTCATAAAATTCTAAAGATTCATGATTCATCAGATTCATATATCAAATATAAAATTCACAAAATCCATAAAATTCATAAATTCATGATTTACATTTTTACAAAATTCATGTGATTCATCTGATTCATATATCAAATATAAAATTCACAAAATTCATAAAATTCATAAATCTATGATTCATAACATTCAACGGATTCACAAGACTATAAAGATTCATAAGATTAGTTAGTTAAATTCGAAGGGTTCACAATCCTGAAATTCACAAAATCCATAAAATTCAATAGATTCAAAATATTCATCAGATTAATCTGGTTCATCAGATTTATATATCAAATATAAAATTCACATAATTCATTATATTCATAAATTCATGATTTACCTTTTTACAAAATTCTAAAGATTCATGATTCATCAGATTCATATATCAAATATAAAATTCACAAAATCCATAAAATTCATAAAACTCATAAATTCATGATTTGCCTTTTTACAAAATTCATAAAATTCTAAAGATTCATGATTCATCAGATTCATATATCAAATATAAAATTCACAAAATCCATAAAATTCATAAAATTCATAAATTCATGATTTATATTTTTACAAAATTCATAAAATTCCAAAGATTCATGTGATTCATCTGATTCATATATCAAATATAAAATTCACAAAATTCATAAAATTCATAAATCTATGATTCATAACATTCAACGGATTCACAAGACTATAAAGATTCATAAGATTAGTTAGTTAAATTCGAAGGGTTCACAATCCTGAAATTCACAAAATCCATAAAATTCAATAGATTCAAAATATTCATCAGATTCATCTGGTTCATCAAATTCATATACGAAATATAAAATTCACATAATTCATTATATTCATAAATTCATGATTTACCTTTTTACAAAATTCTAAAGATTCATGATTCATCAGATTCATATATCAAATATAAAATTCACAAATCCATAAAATTCATAAAATTCATAAATTCATGATTTGCCTTTTTACAAAATTCATAAAATTCTAAAGATTCATGATTCATCAGATTCATATATCAAATATAAAATTCACAAAATCCATAAAATTCATAAATTCATGATTTACCTTTTTACAAAATTCATAAAATTCTAAAGATTCATGATTCATCAGATTCATATATCAAATATAAAATTCACAAAATCCATAAAATTCATAAATTCATAGGATTCACAAGATTATAGAAATATTCATAAGATTCCAAAGATTCATGTGATTCATCTGATTCATATATCAAATATAAAATTCACAAAATTCATAAAATTCATAAATATATGATTCATAACATTCAAAGGATTCACAAGACTATAAAGATTCATAAGATTAGTTAGTTAAATTCGAAGGGTTCACAATCCTGAAATTCACAAAATCCATAAAATTCAATAGATTCAAAATATTCATCAGATTCATCTGGTTCATCAAATTCATATACGAAATATAAAATTCACATAATTCAT
This sequence comes from Tipula vernalis, assembly GCA_958295665.1. NCBI lineage: Eukaryota > Metazoa > Arthropoda > Insecta > Diptera > Tipulidae > Tipula > Tipula vernalis. Next base: position 56,561,915 of record OY282559.1, on the reverse strand, counting down.
TATATTCATAAATTCATGATTTACCTTTTTACAAAATTCTAAAGATTCATGATTCATCAGATTCATATATCAAATATAAAATTCACAAATCCATAAAATTCATAAAATTCATAAATTCATGATTTGCCTTTTTACAAAATTCATAAAATTCTAAAGATTCATGATTCATCAGATTCATATATCAAATATAAAATTCACAAAATCCATAAAATTCATAAATTCATGATTTACCTTTTTACAAAATTCATAAAATTCTAAAGATTCATGATTCATCAGATTCATATATCAAATATAAAATTCACAAAATCCATAAAATTCATAAATTCATAGGATTCACAAGATTATAGAAATATTCATAAGATTCCAAAGATTCATGTGATTCATCTGATTCATATATCAAATATAAAATTCACAAAATTCATAAAATTCATAAATATATGATTCATAACATTCAAAGGATTCACAAGACTATAAAGATTCATAAGATTAGTTAGTTAAATTCGAAGGGTTCACAATCCTGAAATTCACAAAATCCATAAAATTCAATAGATTCAAAATATTCATCAGATTCATCTGGTTCATCAGATTCATATATGAAATATAAAATTCACATAATTCATAAAATTCATAAAATTCATAATAATTTCATATTTATTCATTCCTTTTTACAAAATTCATTATATTCTAAAGATTTATATGATTCAGCTTCATATCATCATCATATATCAAATATAAAATTCACAAAATCTATAAAATTCATAAAATTCATGACTCATAACATTTAAAAGATTCATAAATTCATAGGATTCACAAGATTATAAAAAGATTCATAATGTTCGTATGATTTATAAAATTCACAAAATTCATAAAATTCAAAAGATTCATATGATTCATAAGATTCATCAGATTTATCAGATTCTTATTTATGATGATTTAATATTCAAAAGATTCATAAATTCAAAGGATTCGCAAGATTAGGAAGATTCTTATAGCATTGCCAGACTGCGGTTTAATAAATCCGATTTAGTGAATTTTCTAGAATAGCCATAGTTAGATTTACGGTATTTATGCATTATTTTGAGTTTAGTGACTAAAACGATGTAATGGGAGTGTGTTAGTTTGACAAATATTTTGAAAACAATAACTATTTAAGTGTATTAACCGTTATTTAAAACGAGTTTAGCTAAATCGGATTTATTAAATCGCAGTCTGGCAATGCTATTAGGATTAGTTAAACTGACAGGATTCATAAAGATCATAAGATTCATAAAATTTACAAAATTTATAAAATTCCAAAAATTCATATGATTTATCATATTCATAATATCAAATATAAAATTCACAAAATTCATAAAATTGATAAATCCATGATTCATAATATTCAAAGGAATCTTAAATTCATAGGATTCACAAGATTAATTAAATTCGAAGGATTCATAATGTTCATAAGATTCTTAGAATTCACACAATTTATAAAATTCATATGATTCATCAGATTCATAAGATTCGTGAGATTCATCAGATTTACAAAATTCAAAGGCTTTTTTATTTGTTACGTGTGACATTCAACACGGAAATTCTGTTGAGCAACATAAATTTATGTTGATGAATTTTAGTCGGGTAATTTATGTATACATCATTGGGACTTCTACCCAATTGCATTTGTGACCCACGCTCGAACCGATAAATTCACCTATTGATTTTTCCGTTCCAAAAAGCTTGTGGCAGGTAGATGCTTAATAATTACTTTATATTACGAGTACAAATTTAAGATAGACAGTTTTTTTTTTCTAAATTCCTCTAAAATAATTCTATTTACATGTAATGTTGAAGTCTTAAAATATAAGGAGCCAATACTAGAGATTAAGCTAAGTATTGGCTTACACGGCTAGATAGGCCGTAATGATACCAAGATACCCTGTGTACCTCAATTTCATATCATTGGGATAAGATACGTTTTTCTAATTTCTCTCACACATTTTCGTTCATATACGTGTTACGGTAAAGTTTTGAATTATATAGGGCCAATATTAGAGATAAGCTTAGCAGAGGCGTATACGGCAAGATAGACCTCTGTTAAACAAATTCTAAAGTTACTTTAAAATTTATGGATTTTGCAGTTCTAAAAATCGAAAAATTTCAAAATCGTAATAATTTCTAGAATACAACAGATAGGCTTAATAAACTGAAATTTTCAAGGTCATATTTAGAGGTTTAGAGAGAGGCATCATTACGGCGAATACTTAGTTATTGTTATACGTATATTGCGATATTCGGTAGGAGCATATGATCAATAGATCAATGATAAAACATATGAAGATAAAATGGATTCCATTGTAGGAGTAACGACTATGATTGTATATTCGTTAACCAATAATAAAGTTCCAGAACGTCAAAAAGCAATTGACCACCTAGTTTTTTCTACAGAAGGTCCGATAATGCGGATTTGTATTGCTCAGAAACAGCTAAAAATTGAACATTGAAAGTCGGTAATAGTCAATGTTATTTTGCTACGGTCAGAATTAATCGACATTAGTATCAGGTTCATCGACTAACGTTGTAGGTTCATCACCAAATTCTGAATTTACCGATGATTTTATTATTACTTGGTTCTCTCAAACATATGTTTAGAAACTCATGTTTCGATAATTTAACATTGTTCACTGAAACTGAAATGCATGATTCAACAGCTTTATTTATAAATTTCCACATTGTAAAATCATAAACCATCATGACCCATCAAACTAATTAAAACAAATAAATTCACAGTACGTAACATGATTAATTTAAATTAAATTTATTCACCAAACTTATTCTGCTTTTTATTCAATAATTTGACCCTCTCGCAAGCATTTTATTTATCTGTTCCAAATTATAAACGTATAAATTTTAATTTTTATAAAATATGCGGCACTGCTATTTTCGTAATTTCAATGTTTTTGCAAAGTCAAATAAACAATTGACACTGAAATTGAGTGTTACCCCCGCATTTAATGTAGTCGTATACAAAAAGTAAAAATTACAAAAACTTTACTCCCTTAAGATGTATGTATATGGAATATTTTATTTATGTAATTAATAAACCTTATAGAAACAACAAGTACCGCTCACTGATACCAGTGAAATTAGTTACGTAAAAATAAAAATCCTAGATCATGTTTAGAATACTAAATTATCTGATGACGATAAGAATACAGTTAATAGAAAAATTGAAAGTGAATCACATTCGCGTTTGATTACACCTTGATCATAGTTTGATGACACTGCCGACAAGAACGACAAACTTACATTCCATTAATGATTTGATATAAATTTTTTATTTACATTGTATTAAACCAAAATACGTGTGGAACATCGCCAATAATATCGGCCAATGTCATCTAATATCGACCTTGTCGAATTATTTTTACGTCGTCTTAAGAACCTTTATTGAATAATAATTAATTTGTGTAATCGCGCATATTATTTGTATGATACGATTTTATTTGGGGTTGAGTATAAAAACCGACGATTATTTAATATCCAGTATCAGTTCATCACTAGTTATCAATTCAATTGGATTACAAGCAAAACAAAACAAAAATAAGCAACATTATGAATAAATTGGGATTTATAGTATTACTCGCTGTAGTTGGCACCATTGCAGCTGAAGCACCGCTACGATATCGTCAAAATTCAAGAAGACTATTCGCCAGACAAGAGGAGGCTCCAGCCCCTTATGCACCATCAGGATGGAAACCAACTGGAGCACGATTAGAATTACCGTCTGAGCTAGCTACAACAACAGATTATCCATCAACTACAACTGATGTTTCTGAAGAAACTACAACCGAACAAAGTGGACCATATTCACATTCTGGCTGGGCGCCAGAAGGTGCACGATTGGAATTACCCACTGAACAACAAGAACCGGTTGAACAACCCTCCGAACAACAACCAAATCAATTTTATAGAGTACCACAACAAGCTTATGGACCACCCGCCCAACAATATGGACCACCCGCCCAACAATATGGACCACCAAAGGAAACCGACCAAAACCCAAATGAACAAGTAGAGGAAGAAGCATCCGGCAACGGATCCGAAAATCGTTCATCTACCGACAATCCAGATGCTGAAGAATTAGAAATTAACGAAATCAGCCAGGAATTTAAAGTTAAAAATGAAAATCAAGAAAACGAATCAGAACAACTTGAACCAGTCGATGTTGGTGGTGTTGTACAACCGGGCCAAGGTACATATTTCATTCAATTAGCCGATGGATCACTTCAACGGATTGTTTACTTATCACCCGACCAAATTGCGCAATCAGCCCCACAAATTGCACAGCCTGTTAAACTGATCAATCCAATTGTTGTACCACAATACGTGCAATATAATGCACAATATCAAACCGGGTGGTAAACATCGTAATTCCTCAACATTATACACATATATACGTGATAAGAATTTCTAAAACAAAAAAGTATTTTTAAGTCACAAACACAAATTAATCAAATTAATCATTTTCATGCAGACATATGTACGTACTTTCACTGATTGTTAAATTATTTCATAATTTTTTTGTTGTTTTTTTATTATTTCGAATTTATTTTAATTAGTTTTTGGCTTTATGATTATTTTATGAAAAAAAAAAAAAAATGATTTAGAAATAAAACCAAAATATTTTTTTAAATATAAATAAATGAATAAAACAAAGTTTTTATTATTTTTGTGAATTTTAATTAATTATTTTTAATTTACGATTTAACAAAAAAATTGTTGATGGTGGTTGTTTTCGGTTAATTGTTTTTTATTCATAAAGTTTTTTTTTTTTTTGACTTTTTGATTTATGGGGAATGTGCTTAAGTCACGATAACAGTGTTGTATAATTTAAGCAATACGGAGAATTTTACACGTTTTGTACGGTTTTGGTTACTGATTTCATAAAAAGTAATCTAATGTTCAATCCATGTATGTATTTGTATATCAGGTTATTTTAAAGTCACGTTCGGACGGACACTTTTTCATACCGAATACATACAACAGTAAATACATTGTTTTGTGTGTTATACTTCTTAGTGGAGCTTATTGATGCTTTCCGAATGCCTTCAAAGATCGAGACATTGAAATTTTAGCTGCATGCGATTTTTAGTATAAATCCAGACGAAGTTGCCAAAATGGTGATGATTCTGGTAGAAAATTTGCCCTTTTTTATTTTTGAGTTATCCACCTCTTTTGGTACGCTCTATTTTGAGTTTAAGTAGCGACGCAATGCCATACTTCGTGAATCATAAAGGAGATCAAGACGTTGTGACAGAAAGCTTTCTTTGAAACGGGATTTACATTTTACCTCGATTAGTACAAACCCTGAATAGATGATGGATTCTCTATTTCCCTCTTGCCCATTGACTTCATGTACAAAGCATGTTTTGAAAATTCGAAAGTAAATAAGCTAAACTTATTTGTCCTATAGAAAGCAAACTTAAGAAAATCTCAGCAGTAGAAAAATTGTTTATTCGAGACTGTAGACTGATTGTGGATGATGTTCGACTTGGTGTACTTAAATCTTCTACTCCACTAATGGACAAATGGCGGGTATTTCGTTATAAAATTAATCTGTGAAGCGGAATCTATGTATCAGCGTTCTAAATTCTTGAATCAAAATGAAATTTTGCTGATCACAGAACTATCTTCTTGGAAATGTAGAAATTTGAAGAACTGTAGATTACAGACAGCGGGATACAAAAATGAGGAGAAATGTAAGTTGTAGATACCAAATATTTAAATCCATACCTTTTTGAATTATTAACACTTGGGGTATAAATTGAAAGATTATTTTACCTTTTTTTAATAAATATTGACGATGAAAATTTTTGTAATGTGGAGTTCTACGGTACAGAAAAATAATAGCTGTAAAAAAATGATTTACGGCAATTTTATGCATAATTTGGCAAAATATTATTGAAGTTTGTTTTAATTTAAATCAATTTTGACAAAAAGTATCTTTGTATTTTCCCGGTAAATGCATGTTTACGTGTTTTGGAAGAAATTTGTTTAGAAAGGTAATGTTTTATGTAATTGTTGATTTAATTTTGCTATTTGATTACAAAAAAGGGAAGAAAGCCGCTCAGGCTGCTAAAGCAGTATTTATGGTCAAACGTTTGACTCTAACCTGTACTGCTAGTTGTTGAGAGATTATGCCAAACCTACCACAATTAATATAAAGGAAAGGTGTCGTCTTCCATCACGAAAACGCCAGCTCCCATAGATCATTGGGGACCCGTCAAAGATTGAAATATATATGTATGGTTCCTGCAGATCTCGCTTGACGGAGAAAACTTGCTTTCAATAGAGAGCCTCGTAAAAATCATTTGGCTCTATTTTTTCACGGGAAATTAAAAAGTTCTACAATGACGGGATTATGATTTTACCTCAAAAATGGCAGAAATGGTCGATCCAAATGGCACATGTTTGGTTTGAGATCTGTACAAGGTGTAAAAAAATAAAAAAAAATAAAAATTCAGAGAATGGTGACACGCTTTAACATCATAATTTTCTGAAAAATGATAGAATGAATAATTTGACGTATGGTTCTATTTTTTGGTTTCATTAATTAAAACTGTGTTGAATTTTACCAACACAAATTGTTTCTCAACTGCATCTAAAAATCCTACAAAAATCCAAGTATCCACACATTTCTATCGGACTTGTAGCTATAACATACATGCCATCTAAAAAACCTCGTTTTAATTAGTCAAGTTACTTGATTTCCAGTAGGTACTTGAATTCCAGTAACTTGAATTCAAGTTTGCGTAATTTAATCAAGTAGTTGTTTAAAATATCGTCAAATGAGTTGGAAATATTAGATTTAAGTACCGTCAAATCGGCATCATAAACGACATTTAGCCGATCAAATATTGTCAAAAAAATTTCATTTCTCATATAATAATAACTAGGGGTAATCTTACAAAACCCGTGACCGTTTAAATTTTCGCGGAAATCTAACATTTCCCGACAAATCGGCACCATGAACTTCATTTAACCTTCATATCACTATAGCGACGAAACGACTTACACTTTATATTCTGACATGTAAAAAGCAAAGACATTTGCTAAAATTTGCTCGATAAAATATCCGTGCGGAGTACATGATACGGTTTCTCTATCGGTCATACTTATCACCTTGTCACCGGCGACTTTTTTCGGTCAATTTCAAGAATACGGGGCGAGGCAAAGCCGTTCCGTTAGAAAACCCCATTTTTTACTGCAAATTCGGATTCTATGGCTGAAAAGTACAAAGGATTTATATGAAACATTTTTTCGATTCCTGATTCATGGTGCCCATAATCGACGTAATTCAATTTTTTTCGATTTCTACTACTGAGAACCTGTTTATACGATTCTACAATAAGTTTGCAATAAAAAAACACGTTTTCATTGTAAATACTAGAAATTAATCTTAAAACAAATTGTATTCCTCAAATTTTCAATTCAATTCAATAATGTAAATGACTGATAAATAAACTAATTTTAGCTTAAAGTAAGCGCTTAAAATGATGACCTTCGACTTCAATGCACTTATTAATTCGCATTTCAAAAGACTGTACACAACTCAAATGTAAAGTATGTCTGCTTGAATTTAGGACCAAGCATTTCTGATTTACTCAATCACATTCTCACATGTTGTTGTTTGTTGTTTGTAAACTTCATAGCCCCACAAGAGGATATCTGGCGAAGTAATTTACCGAACCACCTCTACCGATTCAGCGACCATTAAAATCACAATCAAGTACTTTACGTGCTACCACCGAATAGTGTATGGTTGTCCAAACTATCATATTGAAAACATGCAATTCTAAGCTGAAGTCTTCAAGTAAAGTTGGCAAATCATTTCGAAAATGCCTCGGTCCGTTTGACCATTCACATCATATATTTACAGTCCAAGGACGCTGATTTTTAACTTGGCAAAGCCAGTGCGGATTTTCAACACTCCAGTAATACATGTTGGATGTTGTGTTGAATAACTCTTGAGTGGTGTGTAAAAGAGGACTCGTCGGAGAACAGTACGAAATGTATTTGTTCAGTTGCCCACTGACAAAAAGTTACTTGGAAGTGGTCTGTGATAATCCGGAACCGCGAACTATTTATGAGCCACTTCAGTGACTGTTGCTCGAGGAGCCGAGTATTTACAATGAAAACATGCTATTTTTTATTGCAAATGTATTGCAAAATCGTTTGCATATAGATTCTCAGTATGTACTAGAAAACGAAAAAAATTCAATTTCATATCATGAATCGAAAAAAATGTTTCGGACAAATCCTACTTACTTTTTTTAGCCGTAGAATCTGAATCTGCAGTAAAAAATAAAAGTTTTTATTTAACATTTAAAATTTACCCATGCCCCACCTACAAGAAGGGGAAAGGGAGGCTAATGTTAGCACTAACGTGTTTCGCCAGCGGTATGATTAGATTTTGAGTATGGACGTTTTTTCCGTAGAGTACTAATTTTTCGAGATATTTGATAGTTTTACATTAAAAAAATTGCCCGGTTTTCCGGAATTGTAGTTTCGTTGCTTGAAATGTCTCTTTACAGTTTTCAGTCCACGCGAATTCTAGCGGGTACAAAGTTGTGCTGATTATTTTTAAAAAACTTCCTTAATAATTGACCAAACCAATGAATTAGGAATTTAATTTTGTGTATTCCAAAACAATACTAGACGCCTTTTGCCATAAATTCATATTTTTTGGAAATTCAGTCTCATATGTTGTAAATATTGAGATTTAATTAATCTCTTGGGCCGATAAAGTCCTCGATGAGTACTCAGTGTCAGTATTTTACGATCTTTCGGATCTAATTCCATCTGTAGATAGGCTTTTACGAGATGCGAAAAGTTCTTCAATTGTAAGTAGTCCATGCTCTTCTATTATTCTGTGCGGATTAACGATAATTTTATAATCTCCACACAATCGAACTTTATTTCTTTATTTTCTTATTGGAACAATGGGTGTAACCAAATTTCAAGAATCGACTTTTTTTGTAGGATGCCATTTTTTCTCGAGGTAATCTAGTTCTTTTTCTACAAGCTCTCATATAGCAAACGATAGTTTCCATGCCTTCACGTAATTTTATACGAGCTTGTAAGCGGTCGATTTTTCCCACAGACGACTCGAATATTCTTACATATTTTTATTTAAGCTGGTTAGCCTTTCCCACCGACCAGTTAGCTGTAATGGTCGATATAATTTAAGTGTCTTTACTAGACTTCAAAATTCCATTCCAATTTAGTTTCAAATTCCGTGACAATTTTTCCCCTAGCAGTGATTTGCTCGAATTTAGCCACCTCATCAATTCCTTCTGCTGACGAATAAAATGAATAAAATTTCTATGAACACCGATTTAAGATACGGTTCCTCTGCCTTACCGGATTGGTTATTTTCGGAAAGGGTAGGAGCGGAAGTCATGTTTTAATTTTATGATTTTTATTCTTTGAATATATAGCACTTATTAAAACAAACAATTTATGAAACATGATTTTTTTTGTTGTTGTTGGTTTTTTTAAGATATATGGTGTCAAATATTTAAAAGTTTATTGCACCAGGGCCCGAATTCCGGATCAATGACAAATGAGAATGAGAAATGACTTTATGTTGTATTTCGCCTACTCTAAATAAAAATGCAACCGACTAGTTGAAATAAAAAATCAAGTCATTTCTCATTATCATTTGTCATCGAACCGGAATTCGGGCACTGGTATTGTATTTATTGCTATAGAAAAAAAACTAAGGAGGAGTTTAAGTTTTCAAAAACTACAAAAATTATTCGATGAGCAAGTAAACTGCTATATTTAGTGTAGTAGTGCTGCAATTTTTCTCCTACTTTTTTGTAAATTACAAACTGCATTTTGCATTATAAAGTTAGATAGATTGTGGTAGTAAAATAAAGCAGTGAGGAATTATATTTTTCAGCTTAATTAAGAAATTATCAAGATATTCATCCATGCTTTCGAATATTTTTCCTACAAATTTAATACCATCATTAACATTTCTTAAATTTTTCGAACAGATACCGAATCGAACCGAACGAATACCATCATTTGATGCTACCATTTTTAAAATTATTTTATAATCACTATTTATTTATCTTTAAAATGAGCCCAATTTTATAATTTTTGGCTTAATTAGTTTTTTTCTATAGCAATAAATACAGCACCAAGTGCATGCAATTTTTAAATATTTGACACCGTGTAGCTTTAAAAACAACAGCAATAACAAAAAAAAATCATGTTCCGTAATTTTTTTTATCAACTTTCCGCATTCAAAACATAAAAATCATAAAATTAAAATATTACTTCCCGAAAAAATGTGGGCCACCGGATATAATAAAAAGAAGTTTGTACCAGTGATGGAAAATGGATTTTTTGAATTGCACTGAAAATTTCAATGATATTATACTAAACTGAGTTGAATTGGACTTAATTTTTTTAATATTTTTTTTATTTAAAGGTAGTGCCCAAAAATTGCAGCTGCCGCTAAAAATTCAGCCGATGCACAGATTTAGTACAACTGCAAGTCGAGGCCAAATATTAAGTCTTACAGCCAAAGCAGTGCCATCTTGAAATTGTGAGTGCTTTTCGACTTTTGTTGGTACATCTAAGTCTTTGATCAGTTGCTCTTAAGAGAGCCCACTATTTAGCATCGAAATTTGAGGATGGTCACCGCAATTGCCCTCAAGAACTGCCATACTTCTTTAGCAAAAGCACTTAGCAAGCTATTTCATCTTTTGATGTCAACAGGAATTTTCTCGTCTCTAAGGAACATTTTAAATATTCATCCAGTACCAAAAAAGGGAATAAAATCAAAACTTTAGTGTTATCTTTTTCTAAATTTAAAGAGATAATAATAAACTTTAACCTCGGAAATAGAACTTAATTTATAATCGTTTTCATAATGATTTATGAAGGTTTTCATAAGGAAATCGTGCGGTAATCTTAGTATTAATTGCCTTCTTTACAAATATTACTGGGGCCAAAGATCTAGTAAATTGAAGATTCTCACGTTCACACTGTAGAAGCGGGTTTTGGAATAAAAACATTTAAAAAAATGTAAACATGACGACTCTGTAGTTTTAAATGAAGATACGAGTAGTGATAAATCAGTCAATCATCAATCTCTTTCGTATTTTAAACGAAGATAAATCCACTGAATCAAACCTGGATTAAAATTGTATCCTCGGATTTATACCTCGATATCGATGGCTATTCGGAAATATAAAACGTCATTTACGATCTGTCAAGTAACATAAACAAAACTAAATTTACAAATATACATAATGAATTGAAAAGTTAAATCTAAATTAATTTTTGAAAATTTAAAAAATATATTTAATAAATCTTCGTCTTCTTCATCAATGTCTGGAGAATCGGATTACGGGATAATATTGTCGATACGATCTAAACGTCCTAAAGTATTTCTCGATAGAATAGACGTGGAGTTTTACAATAAGGAAGAGTTTCGGCTCCGATTCCAGTTTTCTAAAAAAGGGGATCGTTATTTGACCAGCATCCTCCGAGAAGATCTGGAACCTTTGGATGCATATTATCGCTTATGATATCACGTATTATGTAAACCACTCGCTTTTCATTGTATTTATTTCTTGTACAGGAATGCCACAAATCACGGTATTGACTAAAGACCAATACCCAAGACAGACTCATGGCCGGGACACATTGAGAACGAGTAACGAGAACGATATTTCCTGTTTTTACCAAATTATTTAAGAAAATTATAAAAATAGTTAAAACTCTATGATTTTAATTAACAATAGTTAAAATTCTAATAGTTTTAATACAAAATTTCAATTTATCGTCGATAATTTTGTATTAAAACTGTTAAAGTTTTGAAATTATTTTTAGTAAATGCACGATATTCGTACGGCATTTTAATAATTTTCTTACTTATTTTGGTATAAAAAAGGAATATCGTTCTCGTTACTCGTTCGCAACGTGTACCGGCCTTCAAACTAGCTAGTCGCGTATTCGAGATTATATAGTTTTTTTCCAGTCTATGTCACAACACGATTTAAATGCTTTTAGGCTTACTGCGTTTCATAACATGATTATCGTAATCTACAGTTTGAAACTCGATGAATATGGAATACAAAAAAAGACCGAAAACTTAAGGGAGAAAGCATTATTTTATTTTTCGGTGATTTTTAAAATGAATTTGAAATCGCGATCTGAGATTATTGCGATAATGTTTTTGTCTGTCAACGTTATAAAATAAAAAATTTTGGGAAGAAAACAAACAAAAAAAATGACTAACGTTCCCAGGAAACGGATTGATTTCGAAAATCGCCAGTTTTAGGTTTGTTCAAAATTACGACACAAAAAATCTAAGGATCTATCCACTTTTAAAATTACCAAAAGTAACCTCGGCTAAATCTGTTGATTTTCGAAAACTGTGGATTAATCCATCGGTTTATCCTTGTTTAAAAATACGAGTTTAAATGATTGAGAATACTTCATAGCACAACCATAATGTCACTGTGCAAGGAATGCTAGCATTATGGGAAACGCCTAAGTGAACTTTCGTGATACGAGTACCATAAAAAAAAACATCTCATCACTATAATGTTAGGCTTAAGGTAGTACCGGTTTTAGTTAAAGAGGTTAAAAGGTAGAGAAATAGTTAGAAAACATTTTAATAACAAGCAGCTTAACAAACGTGGTATCAGCCAACCTTAAGAAATGAGTAGGGTAAGACTAAGTTCAATGAGTTTGCCGCGCAACGTTTCTTGTTTTGATTAATATCGCTGTGCAGATATTTTCTAAATTAGAAACGGATTATAAGCAAATACAATTAATCCAGTTGTTTAACAAGCTTTATTTATATAATTTGTAGTTTTTGTAGCTTAATTTTTTTTATTATCTCTTTAATATAAAAAATCCGACGTTTCGACGGTATATTCCGACATTTTCAAGAGTCCAATTTATACAATAATTTAAATAAAAAAATGTTGAAAAATGGGAAATACTCAGTTTAACCGAAATACATAAATTAAGTTTTACAATTACAAAGTAAGATTTATTTAAAATGTAAATACAAAACTTTTAAAAGTCATTTATAATATGCTATCGAATCTTAATAATTTAATAAAAATTTGGGAACTTCCCGGCATTTAATAAATTTTGAGATGAATTTTAGTGTTTCTTAAAATAAAAGATTTCCAAAATTAATTGATTTTAATTGATTGTAACTCTTCAGGAAATTTGTATTTTAATTTAGTAAATAAAACGGTATCCAAAATTTGAAATGCCCTACCAAGAAGTTGTATATCCAAATTTTGTAAAAGAATTTTACAGAAGAGACAGCTCGTGAGATACATTTTTAATTTTATATTGAAAACCTTGCGCGTTTTCAGCAACCTGTTTTTACAGCTTTATTATTTCTCACATAAAATTTAAAATATTAGACCCAAATTCAGATAAATTATACAATGGAGAACCTAAACAGCTTACGATTGGTCGCAAAGGAATACCAACTTTGTCCACTTTTGGCAGACCATTCATACACTTGCTTCTGCCACGGTAGTTTTTGATGGATTCAGCCAAATTTTTATTAATTTTCCCCCCAAAGCAAGACCCAGCTTTCCGAATTTCTTTGTAAGTATCGTTGTCTGGCAAGAGTAATTCCATTTTTGCTGTATACTCTATAGATTGAATACTAGAGAAATCAATTGTAATGTTTTATGTTAAGGAAAATGAATTGAACGTCAAAATTGTGTGGTAATTATTACAGACATTTATCAAATATTTTGTAATAAAATTTTAAATGAAATGTTTTCATTTAAACTCATTATATGATAAGCCGGTAATTTTTCTTGTGAAAATTAAGCTCAAAATAAAAGCATAAAGAGATGGCAAATTCATAATCTTGTGCCATTTAAATTTTTGTCTGGGGTTAATTTTTATTAAAATTAAATCATTTTTAAATATTTTACGATATTTTCATATCCACTGCTGTTTGTTTTTCCTTAACACTCAAGAAAATCTGACATATTTTAGCTGTGAAATCGATCTATCTAAAGTTCATCCTAAAATTCACCCAAAAATCAGTCCAAATTCTCCATCAAATTCATCATAAATGACCCAAAATTTACTTTAAAATTATTCCTAAAATTACGACAAATTAATTTTGAAATTCACTCTTAAATTAAACGTACAAGTCACTCTAAAATAACCGCTAAAAGTTTACTTAAAATACACCCTACTATTTATCCTTTAATTTAACCTACCCTAGAATCACCCTAAAATTAACTATGGAAAACCCTCTCTAAACCTAACCGTGAACTTCACTCTAAAATTCATCCTAAGTATCAGAAATTGAGGAAACGAAAACCCTTAGAAGCTTATATAAGGATTTCATCAAATTTTAAGAATTTGCGGCAGTTTGGAAATTTTAATAGTGGAATAATTAATGTAGGAATACAAATTTTATAAATATAAATTCAAATTTATTATTTATTTGAAATTTGGAATTATTGATTTTTGAAATTAACATACTTGGTAACGTAGTTTGGAAAGAAAATAAATTAGGAAATTGAGGAAAATTTAGAAGATTAATTGCAGGAATATTAGAATTGAATAAAAATATTGCGGATTTGAGAAGATAAATATGGAAAATTGTAGTTTATTGATCTAAATCTTTAAAGTTAGTATAAACCTAGAAATTCGTCATATTTAAAAATCCTGATATTTAGGAAATGTTTACAACATTTTTAAGAAATTTAGAATTTTTATTAGGAATTAGACATTTAGAGTGCTAGCTAGGCAAGTATAGTTTCTCCCTCTAAAATCAAATATTTCGAATAATTTTTAAATTTTCAATAATTTCAAAATAATCTCAAAAATATTGGTCACACAGAATCTCAAAAATTCTAAATACGAATTATCAGAGAGTCAAACGAAATAAGACGAATTTGATTTGGATAAAGATGAATTTGATTTGCAAATTGATGAACCTGATTTGTAAAAGGTTTAATTTGGAGTACAAAACCTATATATATATATGCTCAATTTCACTTTAATGTACTATTGTACTTTTACAAATGAATTGTATCGAAAAAAGTACAATTGTACCTAAAATTCCATCACCGGCACTTTGTACGTCAAAATGTTCCACTTTTCCGAAATATTTTTACGCGTAACATTGTAGAATTTGTGGCAAGATGTAATTATAAAAAATGAGATTAAATTTCCAAAAATTGTCAAATATGTATGTATATCATCATTTAAAATCAACCAATCCATCAATCAAAAATTAATTAAAAATAAAATTTAATTATTTTTTTAAGGAAAATTTATATTAACGTATTTAATTTATGTAAATAAGTTAACTAGGTATATATAACTTATTCGTTGTACATTAACAGAGTTGTAAATGTATTTCTCATTTTTTAGTATATTAAATTTAACCAACAGAGAGCAACCGGAAATATTTCATCAATCAATGTCACAGTTTTTGTTATATTTGTTAGAGAATAAAATACTTGTTTGTGCAGAAAGTTGTTATGTCTACATATAAATAGAGAGATAACAAAAGCTTGAAAAATATAGTTTTTATTTACACATATAAAGTTTGTTGTGTTATACTAAAAGTTCATCTTGTCAAAATCGAAATACGAATTTTTAGTTTTTAGCGAAAAGCTACAGCAAATTGTTAGTGAATATACGAGTAGGTTGTTTTCTATATATAGTATACTTATGTACATATACACTTGTACCAAGTATAAACATAAAATCGGATGTTTAATCTAAAGTGGTAGTCTATCATCCATTTTCGTTTAGTTGTTAAAGTTTATTTGTTTGGACAAACGATTTATTTATTGATGTTATATATAATACGTGTAATTTGTTGTTGATTGTATACATCATATTGTGTTGTAATTAAATTTCCATTTTAATTTAAACTGATGCGATATCTATTCGTGCACATGTAACAACTGCAGCGATTTAGTGAAAGAATAAGATAAATCGCAATTTATCTCATGATTGACTTCCAAATTGCTTTACAAATACATTATTTGTTATTTTATTGTTTCAGATGTAGTTTTTCTGATACGTTTTTAATCAATTATTGATTTAATCCATTAAATAAACGTTTTTGTTTTGTAGTGTTTTACAGTGCAATGAAAATTGTATGCGCAGGTTATATTATGATATAAAGTTCAGTGGTCCCGTTTGTAATGGTCACACTGCCACTTGTAAAATTTTACGACGTTTACTTTTAAAAGAGATTCGTATTAAGTGACGAAAAGGCGAAATTATTAAGAGTTTGACAATTTATTGGGAATAATTCATTAATACTATAAGAACATGAACATCGTTCCTTTCTTTACGGGCTAACTATATCTTCCAGAAGATGGATCTTAGAAAATTGAAAGCGAGCAGGCGTGCATCTTATAACATAATAAAAGAGCTGACTAAATTCGGACACACAGAAAGAACAAAATGAGCCTAAAATGAGCCCAAACCAAAACGTTTCTAAAATAAGAACATCATCATTTGAATAATAAATAAAAATGAAGCGAACAACCTGGTATTGTTTTGGACAGCAAATTTAGTTTGAAACCTAATATTTTAGAAAGGGTAAAGAAAGATACTGTAGCGCTATACTCCTTTAAAAGTGCTCTTGGAAAACGATGGGGTCTTGAACCCCATATCGTATACTGGCTTTATGCATCAATGATAAGGCTAATACTGTTATATGGGATTGTTGTTTGGTGGCCAGCCTTAAATAGTAAGGCTAACCAAAAGTTGCTGATGAAAATTCAGAGAACTTCCACCCTGTGTATTAGTGGTGCACTCAGCAGTACATCCACTCAGGTATTAAGGATCAAATCCATTTCTATGTGGACCTGTAGCAATACAGGACACTCATCTTTTTTGTGTAACAGAGATAACCTTGGTACCACAGATTTCTTGATTCCACTACCTTCTTTTGAGGAATGGTTTCTTACTGGTATTCCCACTAGAGAGGACTGGCCTAGTGAAGAGATGTTGTACCCTGAAGTTTTAAACTTCTTCACGGATGGTTCGAAAATGGATGGTAGGGTTGGATGTGTTGTTTTCTGTGAGAAACTAAATGTGAACCTCCCGTTTCGTCTACTCGATTATTGCATCATTTTTCAGGCTAAATTAATTGCGATAATTGAGGCCGAGGATTGGTTGAGGTATAATGTAGTATATGTAAGGAATATTCGCATTTTTTCAGACAATCAGGCCGCTAATAAAACGAAGGTAGCTCAGAGCTGTCTCTCATATTTGCCAAGGCACTTCAGCGTTGCGAGGAATGAAAGGGTAGATGAACTCACTCGGCGGGGTACAAATTGCCTCAGTTCACCAAGTATGGTAAATGTTGAAATTCAGCTCGATCATTTGAAAAGTTATAGAGACTAAGGGTGTTTAGTATAACAGAACCCTATTACCTTACTTAAATTTCCCAAGCATTTTCCGCAACTTAGAAGAACCGGCCAAAAATACTAAGTATATTTTTGAGTAACTGTGGATGTAAACTCATCATTTGACAAACCATAGAGACAAATAGATATAGACAGAACTCCAAATGTTCCAGAATGAGTTAAAGAGATAACACGATAAAGGGTGGTCTGCACTTATAATTAAATGAACGAATTGTTCATTAATAACTCAGTAACTAACAAAAAAATCTCCAAATTTACGATTGAAAACATTTATTGACATTATTAGAATCTGATTTGCTTTTGTATATGAAATAATGTGTCCGCTAGGTGGCCACCTCTTAATGTAAAGTTACTCAAAAATATACTTAGTATTTTTACCCGGTTTTTCTAAGTTGTGGAAAATGCTAGGGAAATTTAAGTAAGAAATAAACGGAAACCGTAATATCATCTTGTTATACTAAACACCCTTAATCTCTATAACTCTTCAAATGACGATGTTTTTCTCTTAGTTTACATTCACAGGTATTCAAAAATATACTTGTGATTTTTGGCCGGTGTTTCTAGGTATCGGAAAACGTTCGGAAATTCGACGTATGGTATTGAATATTAGTATTTTTATCAACATAAATTATCATACAGAAATTAATAATAGAATGTTGAAAAAATATTACATGATAATACTTAGACGTATCAATACAATAGTTTTAATGTCCTTTACTTAATGAGTAATCTATAATTTATTCGTTAATGCGTAGTTTTACTCATACATTTTCACAATTTGTTGTTTTTGTGATTTTAGGAAAGTTTAGGAAGAAGTTCACATTCATCGAACCAGAATTATTCTCTTTTACTCTTCTTGTACGTGTCACATTGTATAATTCTATCATGACTGCCAATTGTAAGGCAGTTGAAGTTTTGTTCTATTTCCATTCATTGTTTCAAAATTTATATTAGCTTTTTCTAGTCTATTGATTGTATCATTTTCTTTTGGAAGCTTAATATAAAAAATTCAAAATCTTAAAAATCTCGAAAAGCCTTCAACAAAAGTCTCGAAAGTAAAAAGCTCAAAAACAAATAGAGTCTCGATAAACCAATAATTCTATAACCTAGATGCAGCTTAAATCCTTATAAATGTTGAGGAATATCAAGAAATACGAATAATCTCGAAATGATCGTATAATCTTACAAGGCTAGAATACTCTCGAGATTTACAAAACAATTATGAATATTCCCAAACAGTCGAGATACCACAACGTATCTCGAATAACTTCAAAAATATTAAACAGACATTGCAAAACCTTGAATAATCTCGAAAATCTTTTAGAATAATGGTTATAAGTTGCATGTCATAAGCCACTCAACGCTAATAAAATCTGCATATCTTGATAAACCCAAAAATTTGAATTTAGAATCTCATCTCTGTAATACAATATTATAAAAGTGTAACGCAAAATCCTTAAAGTAAGATTAAAAACCTCAAAATCCATTAAAATATAAAAATCTCGATATAACTCGAAAAGACTCGAATAATCTCGAAAAGCTTGAATAATCTCGATGTTTAAAAAAAAAATCGAATATTCCCGAAAATCTCGAATAAAATTAGAATTCTATAATAATCTTCAAACACCAAAAAATCCATAAAACAATTTAACAATGGGGGCATTCAGACTAGTTTTGGATTATGTAAATCCAAAATCTGGCAGTTTGCTTGTTGATTCTAACTTTTAGGAGATATTATTTTTTCACGGTTGTGATTTCCCTATCTTTGACTGAAATTGCATATTTATGTACTTGAAAGCCACGGATTAATTTCAAGGATATGAGCATGTGCCCGAATTCCGTCCCTATTTAGAGTAGGCGACATAATTAATACGGTGATTTCTGCAGGAATGTTTGAGCTTCGTGGCAGCTCATTAATCAGTAAAAAAAATATTTTGATTTAGTGCATGCGTGGAAATTTAAGTCAGCTGACGCTACTGACCATTACACTATCACAAGCACAATAAAATTATTCACAAATATCCGAAATTATTTAGGTGTAAGTAAGTAATTATTAATGTTGTACATAATGTAAATACAAATTAATTTTAGAAGCAAACAAATAAACCAAGTTTGGGTTTGGTTTATGATAGTAGCGTATTTGTGCCGGTTCTACCGAATTTGGGAGTGGGAGCTATGACGTAATCGTCTACATACCATTTTATTGTATATATGCAGCGGTGCATACCTACATTCAGGGGTAATAGCATACACTCAGGTGGTAAGTTATATTACAAGCATGCCTTCAGGCGTAAACCAGCATACATTCAGGTGGTATTGCATACATTCAGCTGTTAAGTTATTTTACAAGCATACTTTCAGATGTTAACCCATACATTCAGGCGCACTAGCATACATTCGGGTGGAATTGCACACATTCAAGTATATTATAAGCATACTTGCCGGGGAGTTAAGGTGTAAATTCTATATATTAAGGCATACTTTCAGGGGAGCTATGTGATTCAGGCGGAACTTGCATACTTTCAGTGTAAATTACTTTTTGCCATATATTCAGGTTTGAATTGTATACATTCAGGTATAAAGTTATATTTATAGCATAGTTGTATACATTCATGCGTAAATTAGTCGTTACAAGGTATACTTTCAAGGGAATAGCTAAAATATTTTAATACTAAAAATAGTATAATAACTGAAGCTACCAATTTCGATTTATTATTTTTGGATATTCTTGAAATACTAAACAGTCAGAGTGAAGATTTCCAAGGGAAAGATTCCGGTTGGGCTCTTGAAAATATTTTATTTATAGAAGTTAACATCAATAAATATAACCCGTTGCGAGCCTCTTCATATATAAAATTATCTAAAACTATTCAAGAAAAGAGCGATCATTAATATTCGAAACAGAGATCAAACATGTTTTGCATGTTCGATCATGGCGGCATTATATCCAAATGTTAAAGTTCCTAATCGATGTTCTTCGTATCCTAATTATACTAATGAGCTAATTTTAGATGGTTTAAATATGCCTATAGAAATAAAGGATATCCCCAAATTTGAAAATTTAAATCAAAACATTAGTATAAATGTATTTGGTCTTGAGAAAAAACAAATAGTGGGACCACTATATTTCACAAAAAATAAAAAAAGTGTTCTTATAAATTTATTATTGATTGAAAATGGTGATGATAAACACTATTGTTTGATTAAAAATTTAAGTAGATTAGTAAGTTCTCAATTTTCGAATAAAGAACATAAACTTTGTATTTGTGATTGTTGTTGTCAAACATTTTTTCGTAGCGAGACTGATTTAAATCATCATTTAACAAACGGGTGTAATAAGATCAAATGTATTCTCCCAAATGAAAATAATTATATAACAAAATTTATAAATTGTCAACACAAAGAACGAGTTCCCTTTGTAATTTTTTGTGACTTTGAAGCAATTTTAAAGCCTATTGATACGTGTACATCAAATTCTGAAATTTCTTTTACTACTGATATTGAGGAACATGGTCCATGCGTTTTGCATATTATATTAAGTGTGCGTAGGATGATAGTTTATCTAAATTTGCAATATATCGAGGTGAGGATTGTGGTCGTGTTTTTATCAGTCGAATTACTAACGATCTAGAAAAATTAATAATATTTTGAAAACGATAATTCCAATGAAAACAATTACTAAGGAAGAAAATAAAAAATTTCATAGTGATAAAAAATGTCATGTATGTGGAGAATCATTTAAAGAATCTAATTATAAAGTAAGAGATCATTGCCACTTGACGGGGCAATTCAGTTCAAAAAATAGAAACATTTTAAATTTGGTGAGAATGATTTTATTAAATTACGTTTTCTCGATTCATTTAAGTTTATGCCTTCGAGCATTGATAAATTATGTAAAAATCTTTCAGATAATCAATTTTCTGAAACATAAGAATTTTTTACAAACCTAGAAGAGCAAAAACTAGTCAAACAAAAGGGGGCCTTTATTAATGATTACCTCGATTCTTTTCAAAAATTCAATGATACATGTATACCACCAAGAAATAAATTTTATAATAAATTAACAAAATCCGATATTAGTGATAATGATTTTATTCATGCTAATAGTATATGGAAAGTATTTAAAAATCAAAACCAGTTTTTTTAAAGGGGGGCTACGTCCACGTCCGATTTTAGAAAGTTCATGAACTTTTAAAAGTTTATTAACTTTCTAATATGGGACGTCCCACATCCGATTTTAGATGGTTCATGCTTTTTCAAAAACTGTTTTAAATTTGCTAACTCGAACGAAATCACCAACACGAAATTGGTTTTTCTCCAATATCTTGGAAGCTGTTTTTCATTTTTCTAAGTAACTTCAATCGGTGCCAATTTAATTGTTCGATGTTTTTTCTTGTCATAGTCCTCTACTCTCTTCCTCAGAATATTTAAATGAATGTATAGCAAAAATTAATTTACACTGAAAATATGATAGTTCCGCCTGAATCACATAATTCCCCTGAAAGTATGCTTATAAATGTAACCATAACATATGGAATTTACACCTAAATTCTCCGGTAAGTAAGCTTATAATATACCTGAATGTGTGCAATTCCACCCGCATGTATGTTAGTGCGCCTGGATGTATGGGCCAACACCTGAAAGTATGCTTCTAATATAACTTGCTACCTGAATGTATGCTATTACCCCTAAACGTAGGTATGCGCACCTGAATATATACTAGAAAAAGGTACGTAGACGATTACGTGATAGCTCCCACTCCCAAATTCGGTAGAAACGGCACAAATACACTACTTATGATGCTGCAATTTTTGTAACTAAAGCTTTCAATGAAATTTTGTGCCCTTACCCAATGTGTATTCCAAACCGTTTGGACTACATTGTTTTGGAAAAGCCGCACACTAATCCACAAAATAAAGTTTTGCGTAAAAAGCTATCTTTTGATATATTTCTTAAACATATAGATTTATTTGTATTTTTCGGCTAAATAAATTGTGTCAAAACAAATAGACCGTCTTTACTAAACAACCGCAGAAAATCGTAAATTTAGATGAAAATTACAACAAAATTCAATTTTACCTTCAAGCTCGTTCTGTACATATTGGTTCGTGCAAAACATCGTGTCTGAGTTTTGAGGGGATATCAAATATTATTCCCCGATGAAAATTGGCAATAAGAGCGAAACGACATTCACCCTATGAAACTGAAAATAAATCATTCTGATGAGACACCCATTTTATATGAACCATTTACTGAAAATGCATCAGAATTAAAGTGTAATGAATAATTGCAAATGTTTTATAATTTTTTAATTAATAAAATCAAAAAAAAAAATAAAAATGCTGTGCAAAAACTACATCTCAATTATAATGTGAACGTACATAAAATTTATTGCAATCGCTTTGATTGTTGGAAAAAAAACCTACTGAATAGAGGAAATAATATCGCGAATTGTTAATTAATACGTCATTCAAATTTTTGTAGACTATAATAATTGGCATATCATTAATTAAAAACTAATTTATCGTTACAGCTTTTGTCAGTTACAAGAACAATTAAAATATTTAACAAAAATATATTTTTATTTATGCATTGCTCCTTACCAGCCTATAGTATTGACATGAAATGTTTCTAATAACGGACATATAGCCGTAGGCTCTTGATTTGACCAGTAAATTCTTAAGGTAAAACGTTAAAAGTGAACGGCGAAAGAGTTAGGAGTGCCTTGTGCCCGGAAAATGATTGAACAAGGGGAACAAATGTCCCAAATGTATTCCATTTTTTTCAATCAGACAGAAATGGAACTCGAAATTCTCAATAAATACGAGTATAATAAATTTCCACTACACAACAGTTTTTAAAAGTTCACAAAATCGTATAATTGGCAAAAATTGCTAAACGCCAATGATATCAAAAAATGTAAACACGAAAAATTTAATGTCGCTAATTAACAATTTGCGGTAATATTTCCTTTATTCAATACTCATGTAGGTATTTTTTTTTCAATAACCCAAGCGAATTCAATTATTGTGTGTAAAGTAATTTTTCCACGGTTTTTTTTTTGTTTGTCATTTACAATTATTTCGATTTTTTATGCCTATTTTAAATACCTCAATTATAACGTATTTTCTATAAAATGGGTGTCTCAATAAAACGTTTCTCGATTAATTTTCAATATCCTCCAGATGTGGTCGTTATAAAGAGACATTATGATTCGGACACCCTACGATCGTATGAGTTATTAGTAAAAAACGTCAAAAGGTGATTTTAATTTTAAATTATGCACAGTGAATGGTTCAAAACACTGAACTTGATTGCAGTGCTTGCAATGCAGTTGAATGTGCTGAAAAATATTTTCTTGAAATATTTTTAATACGAGTTACAGGAATGATATAAATTGTAAAACAATAAATAGTTATTAACTATTGTAAACAAATTAGTTTAAATTTTAAAAGAACAGGTACATATACAAATTGGATATTAACATTTCACGGCCTTTCTCGTATGCTTCCCAAAATAATGTACGGTTTAGCACTGTATTTAGACTTAGTAAACTTCTATGTTAATTTAAAGTTGATATAACTCATGAAACAAAATTATTTCAGAAGCATTTGGCTCGATTAGAATAATATGTGTAGATTGTGTGGTACGATACTACGACACCTCCCCAATTGAAGGCTGAAGAATTATTATTCCGTAAACATTTTAAAGATAACATTCAGCCAACGAATATCCAGATCGATGTTTGGTCTGGAAAATGTCTAACTTTGGCGGTATGCTTTCCACCAAAACACCGGTTTAACATTTGAACCAGCTACGGGCAGCCACTAAATATTTTCCAGCGAGTGATTTCAAACTAAAACACATCGGTCCAAAA
This sequence comes from Tipula vernalis, assembly GCA_958295665.1. Classification (NCBI taxonomy): domain Eukaryota; kingdom Metazoa; phylum Arthropoda; class Insecta; order Diptera; family Tipulidae; genus Tipula; species Tipula vernalis. The sequence continues at coordinate 56,537,576 of OY282559.1, read as the reverse complement.
ATTAGATAAAATAAAAATATCGATCGAGGGAATGTCGGATTTATTATAGCGTGGTTAGGTTAAGCGACAGATTTAACTCGTCATCGTCATATCTAGAAAAACAAAAAACATGCTCCACTTGATACTTTATGAGGATTAATGTTTCATCTTGAACCATTATTTAGACCACTTTCAAAATAATTCATAAGGTCGATAAAATGGGCGAAATTTAGGGCCACTCTTTCCTCTCAGCGAGCGAATGCAAACTAAACCACATCGGTACAATGATTTGATAAAAATAAAAGCAACAATATAAAAATAGAAATAAAAATAAAAATAAAAATAAAAATAAAAATAAAAATAAAAATAAAAATAAAAATAAAAATAAAAATAAAAATAAAAATAAAAATAAAAATAAAAATAAAAATAAAAATAAAAATAAAAATAAAAATAAAAATAAAAATAAAAATAAAAATAAAAATAAAAATAAAAATAAAAATAAAAATAAAAATAAAAATAAAAATAAAAATAAAAATAAAAATAAAAATAAAAATTAAAATTAAAATTAAAATAAAGATCAAGGAGAAAAATACGTGAAATCGCATAAAAACTGATTTACATTCAAGGTGCCTTCACAGAGCGAGATTATAATCTGAGATTATTTTTTTATTGTTGTTTTTTCTTGTTATGTTGGTATGAATTGGATTATTTGCTCATAAGATAAAAAAAATTTAACTTGAGTTGGCCAAAAAAGGGCGTTTACATTTGAAAATTAAGCAATTTAATTGGTAGAAAAGTGGGATAAGAAATCTCAGATTATAATCTCGCTCTGTGAAGGCACCTTCAACGACAATCGACGTCTGCAAAAAAATTGAAACACAACATAGGAAAAAGTACAAAGACAAAAAGAGAAAAAATAATCATCTGCTTTAAAAGTCAATTAAACCCGAGAAACAAACCCAAAAAACCTCGTCTGCTTTTTTTGCAGATGTCGAGTTTCATCTTTTTTCTGTAAAATCGTCGATGCGTGAATAAATAACTACAATAAGGTTACATAAATAAGAAACCCAATCATTTGCATTGGTTATTGACATTTTTTGCTTAAATTTACTTTTTATGTGTAAAGAAAACGAATTTTTGATTTGACATCTGCATCTGCAAAATTTTTTGAATGTAAATCAGTCTTAACTTGTTAAAGTTAGCCGAAAGTTTTCAACCGAAAGATACAAAATGTCGGTAATGCAGATAGCGCCTTGGCTATATCAGCCGAAAGTACCAACGAATCTATTTCAGCCGAAAATTTTTTTAAACAACCTAGAAACAGGTATTTTCATGAAGTGATATTACGACTGAATCTTAAAAGCTCAATTTTCTTTGTCACTGTTTACCATAGGAATTATACTTTAAGTTTCATAAGAAAAGCCAAATATAAAATGTAAAAATTTGTATAAATTCAACCATTAAAGTGTCATGTCTGGAAACTATTTCAATTAGTGTGCCTTACCAACAATTATCCCTAGAAAAATTATCAGAGAAAATTTCATGTAGGGAGCTCGGGAAAGTTCGTTTAAATGAAAAGCCCATATGGAATTTAAAATTTTGATAAATTCAACCTTTAAAGTGTCATGTCTGGAGAGTATTTCAGTTAGTGTGCCTAGCCAATATTTATCAGTAGAAAAATTATTAAGCCAAGGTTCATGTGGGGAGCTCGGGAAAATTCGTTTGAATTAAAATCCCATATAATATTAAAAAATTTATATAAATTCCACCTTTAATGTGTCATGTCTGAAAAGCACTTCAATTAGTGTGCGTTACCAACAATTATCCCTAGAAAAATGATAAGGACAAGTTTGATGTGGGGAGCTCGGGAAAATTCGTTTGAGTTACAAGCCCATATAAAATTAAAAAATTTGTATAAATTCAACCTTTAAAGTGTCATGTCTGTCACACTAATTAAAATACTTTTCAGACATGACACTTTAAAGATTGAATTTATACAAATTTTTACATTTTATATTTGGCTTTTCTGATGAAACTTCAAGTATAATTCCTATGGTAAACAGTGACAAACCAAAATGAGCCTTTATTCAATCGTAAAATCACTTCATGAAAATACCAGTGTCTAGGTTGTTTTGTTAAATTTTCATTTTATTTAAAATATGCTTCGACTGAAATATGTCGGTTGGTATCTTTCGGCTGAGATAGCCAAGGCACTATCTGCATTACCGACATTTTATATCTTTGGGCTGAAAACTTTCGGCTAACTTTAATAGTATAAATCATATATACGTTATATGAGAGAGGAAGTGTAACGTAATTTTTTGCTGTTGTTGTTCTTTTTTAAGATACAGGGTGTCAAATATTTAAAGATTTCATGCACTTGGTATTGTATTTATTGCTATAGAAAAAAAAACTAATTAACCGAAAATTATAAAATTGGGCTCATTTTAAATAAAATAAAATAGGGATTACAAATTAATTATAGAAATGGAATCATCTTTTATTTATTCGTTTTCAAAATGGCCGTTGAAACGTGATGATTTGAATTTTCAACTAAGTGCTTACGACATATTAAAAAATCAGCGCGTTTAAATATAAAAAATTTGTAGATTGTCATACTTTAACGTATTTTACAAAAAAACGAAACGAGATGTTTCTCTGATTTTTGAGTATGTCTAACAGAACTAAATGGGGAAAAAGATAAAAAAGTAAAAAAAAGATGCAGATTAAAATAAATACTGCCCACCAAAGTATCGATTTAAAATTTTAACAATCGTTCAGCCACTAAATTTCTCTCAGCGAGCGTTTACAAACTAAGCCACATCGGTACAACGATTACATAAAAATAATAGAAAGAATACAAAAATTTAAACTAAACAAAATTTTAAAAAACGGGTTCACCTCAATAAAAGCAAAATCTCAATAAAACATTAATTTTGGAAAGGATTTACATGAAACAATATCAAAATGTATCTCAAAATTTGTTAAATATCCAGGAAGGTTCAAAGTATTTGTTAAATTATTACGATAACATTTTGAATATCTTCAACATTTAATACAACAAAACACACTCTAATTGTATAACTTAAATTATTTTTCGGTTAAACTGAGTAATTCATAAATTTTAATTTAAACTCTCCATTACACTATGAAATATTGTCCATTATAGTCCATCTTTGTGCCGCAATAATTTTGGCAGCTACAATTACTGCTTTATGGAAAAAAATCGTATTTTCTTTTCATTGGGCTACTCTTACTTTTTGCCTAGGATTATAATTATGTTGACTAAGCTTAAATTTATGAAAAGGTGTAAAACTAAAAAAATAAAAGCTCCAGGGGAACATAAATATCACAATAAAAACTACTTAAATTATATTGCAAATAAATGTTATTTACATTTATGTTAATTAGTACAAATTAATAATAATTCGACAGGTATAATTATTTAAATATTATTTAGCTGGTGAGATGCGGAGAAAAAAGTTTTTTTGGGTACATAATTGTGACACAATATTATGACAACAATAAAAATTTAATTAATATACATAAAAATAAAATTTTATATTTTTTCGTAAAATATTAATTACCCAGTATGTATTTCTATTTTGTGTTGTTGTAAAATCACATTTATGTATGTACTGTGGCTAAAACAGCATTCCCATAATTTGTTTTAATTATTTTAATGAGTTTTTTTGGTTATTTTTTATTATAGTTAGTTGTTAAAATATATTGGTTTTTATGGAGAGTTTATTGTTAAAATTGTAAAAAAAACTGTATTTTAATCTTTAATATATCGTTTTGTTGGTACAGACAGTTATTAAAGTCATAAATATGTATAACAACATAACAAACATTTTCTTACCCATATATAAAACGACTAGCAAGAATTCCATTCTTTCTCGTTTAACATGTACGTGTGTGTATACACTTATATTCAGGAAATATCAAATGATCCTTTCTTGTGTAAACGCTCAAAAATAAATTTAACATAAACAACAATGATGTTGAGCAGAAATTTTTTCTGTTTCGAAAGAAGTTTTCCTTTCAAATACAATACCGACGATTATGTACATTGTACTCATATATCCTTAAGAACAATACCTTTCGATACAACAAGCATCGTTGTATGCAACAAATTATATATTACGGTATATGTACATCAAAATAATCTAAAATTTATGAGTTTCACATACACACCCAAATAACATTTTGTCATAGTACTCGACGAAATTTGATGACAATTTAACAAATTGTCTTTATTAAATAAAAACGAACCAAAAACAAAAAAATGTAACAGGTGTTTTTATTGTAAATTACAATCCACTAATGTGCTATAAAACATTTAAATACGAATAAAACTACTAGCAACAAAATGCCATAATTAATAATTAATTAGTCGAGTATAATTTAAAACAATTAATTAACCATTTTCACTTTGTTTTGTATTTTTTTCAGCATTTATCACCAAATTTATGTTTTAAACACTCGTTCTACACTACAAAATCAAATATTTAAAGGATAAAAGAGTTTTTTGGTATATATTTTGCTTGCAAATAGTTATTTTTTGCATATTACATTATACAAAACTAACGAAAGCTTTTTTTGTGTTTTGCCTATTCATCCAAAAAAAAAAAAAAAAAAAGTGGATCTTTAGGAAAAAAATAAAAAGCACAATGTGAATGGAATTTTTACACATAAGAATCGAGAACACGAGTAGAATAAGAAAATTTACGATGTCATCAACAGAATAATAGAAGATTATGGATAACAAATTGCATATTTCTTGACTTGAAGTTTGCTGTGTATAGTTATATACGAGTATTGTTATGTCTACGGAAGCAAAAAACCATTTTAATTATAGTCGAATGAATAAGATTATCCTGATAAATGTTTATAGATTTTTTAAAATAGGTACAAAACAGAATGAACGTTTAATATTATGTTAAGCTGGGTTTTAAATTAAAATGCAATGAAATTTAATAATTTATAATGAACATCAGATTATAGTTCTATAAATTTACTAATTATGTAAATTAATTCGCGTTAAAGTTAGGTTTTCAACTTTTCATTGATAGATGTTTATTGGAGGCCGATTAAATTGATTGGTGTCAAATAGAAATTATTTGCTCCTTAAATTAGTAGACTAAACATTTTACTTTTCCCACCACAACCAAATTATAATGGGTACCTAAAAGTATTGTAATCGCGAAACAAAATTGTTTCCATAGATTTTCACATTTCTCGATCGCCAGAGGGTCCGGTTAATTCTTGCTCTATGAAATGTAAAATGAGTTTTTTTTTTGTGAGAAATGCCAGAACCTTCTATAGTATACAGCCATTTGGAAGCTTTTTTAGGGGTATAATTTTTCAATGTTCGCCATAGGAATCCATAATAAAAATGATGTTTTTCAGCTTTAAGTTTTTCAATTAAAAAAGCAAAAAACTTATAAAACGTTAATATAAAAGTTTTCTACATTTCTTTAACAACAACATACAAGAAGGGTATATTAGCATTAAATAAATATTAATTACACAAATTTTAAAATTAAATTATTACGAAATAGTATATTATCCAACAAGCATATAATGATAGCTGTTATTCATGAAGATGAAGTTTACCGACACGAGCCGATAGGCGAGTGTCGTAAATCATCTGAGTGAATAACAGCCATTATATGCGAGTAGAATACGATACTTTGTACACGACCGACAAAAAATTGTCTTTTATTATCAAATCCTTTAAATAAACCTAAAATAATTTCCGTCGACATTTTGACGTCTCAGTTTAATAATAATGAAAGTGGCAAGACTACTAGATACAATTTCATAAATGGAATTTTTATTTGGTAGTAGTGAATAATGGAAGAAGGAACTACTAGATAAATAGAAGTGAAAAATGGATATCATTATAATTGAAGAAACAAACGTATAATGAGTATATTATACGTTAGTCGTGGACAATAATATATTGTATAATTAGGAGGAAAAGTACTGCATTCCTGGACGATAGTGGAAATTGGCGGACGAGGCGACAGCCGAGTCCGGCAACCACGGGAGTCCGGGAATGCACTTTTCCTCCGAATTGTACATACTATTTTTTTCTCCGATCGGACTTTAAAACGAATATAAACCCAAAATAATTTGTAGTATTATTCATTAATTATCATATTAAGAAATCAAAACAAAGTAAAAAATCGAAAATAACATAAAATTATTGCTTAGTTAGCCACATCATATTCCCGGCCTAGGCCAGAAAAAATATTCTCGAACTATTATTACTTGTTGCTTAGCAACAAATACAACATACTGGAATCATGAGCTTTTCGTTTCGAAAAAACAACGGAAAGATATATTTTTTCCTACGATCGGAGAAAAATATATTTTCCGAACTTTCGTTTTGGAAAATACATCAAAGTTGGCTCTGACGAATTAAAATTTTACTTGCTAAATTTATTTTTAGTTTTACTAGTGTACGACAGATGTCTACAGCTGTTTACAGAAAAATACGAAAAAAAATTATTTAAATCTCAAATTTTTACGTTTGCACGAATTGTCTCGCAATCAATCATACCACCACAAGTTGCAGAAGTAGATATAAATGCTGATATGCGGAACGTCATTATACCTGGTTACACCTCGATAAGGTTACTAACCTAAAAACAAAAGGTGAAAACGTTCAATAAGGTGAAGACGTTCAATAAAAGGTAAAGGTGAAAACGTTCAATAATAAATTCATTGAACTTCGTGCGTTAATAGACAAAGGAAGTGAAGCTTTTCTTATTTGCAATCGAGCTGCAACGTTATTGAATCTACTTGATTATTACGGGAATTGGTGACTTTGAGGCAGATTCTTGTAACCAAATCATCATACATATACGGAAGTGTTCTAAATTCAATAATTATCAAACTAATATTTCAGAATTTGTAATATAGAAGCTTACAAATATTCCGCCCAGTAAAGCCATCACTTGTGTTGCCACATATTCAAAATATCGTTTTAGCATATCCTGAGTATTGCAAACCAGCTAAAATCAATCTAATTTGGGAAGTGAAGTTTATGCTGATATAATAATTGCCGGATTAAGAAAAAGTGAAAATCTGCCTACAGCGCAGAACACATCAACAGTTCAAACGAAAGTAAGCTGAAAATAAGTGTTTTAATTAGATTAATCTGGTTCAAACGAAACGAAAGACGAAGCCGGAAGATAAATGGTGCGAAAATATCTTTAACGAAACTCATTTCGGTGAACCATTGGGTCGGTATGTAGTTCGTTGATCCTTTAAAAAATATTTGACAATGCAGGCGCTTCTTTGGGTAAATCTCGTCATATTGCAATTCAAAAATTTAATCAATTGGAACGACGATTTATCCCAGATCCAAATTTTCTTGCTTAATACAATAAATGTTTTGATGTATATTTTGGAAACGGTCAAGCGGAACTGGTTAGCACTTCCGAAGATGAGAATATAAGCATAGTTAATGGCAAATTAAAAGTCAATAGTTTTTATCTTCCTCATCATGCCATTACGAAATAATCGAGCACTACGACCAAGATGAGAATAGTGTTTAATGCATCCAGAAAAACCAGTAATAAGAATTCGCTGGGATGACATTATATGTATATCCAGGAATTTTCCAGAAGGCAAATTCCAACTCAGAATATGGATAAGCGGCTGATACTAAACGGTGTTATATCAACTCTGAACTAAATCCAGCAGACAGTGTACCACGAGGCAAAATTTCGAATGAAATTAATAGCCTCTGAACCAAACTAAAAATGGTTACATTCAAAGCTTAAACTCGAAGATTTTACGAAAACGGAAGAGCGGCGAATATATGTACGTGTATAACATCAAAACCACGGAACAATTTTCCTTGTACAATAAATTAAATCGCATTACTGCTTTTCTGCAAATGTTGATTCGAAAACTGTATGGCGAAAACACCAATCGATTTTGCCTTTGAAAGTCAAACAATTAAACCTAGCTCTTGATCACTGGATACGAGTCATTCAACAACGTGAATTTTGCGCTGAAAAAAACACGTTAATGCATGGAAAATTAATATCAACGAAAAGCAAGCTACTAACTTAAATCCATTTCTGGACTCCCAATAAATTCTGAGGGTTAGAGGTCGATTAGAGCACACACAAAAATTCCTGTCAGTCAAAAAATAAGTTCCCTAATATGCTGATTCTCGAATTTCACAATTGAACGTTAAATTGTGGTATTCAATGAGCGCGTGAAGTTTTCCAGAGATTCTTCCACATGTATACCTACACGAATCCAATTAGAATTACACGAGTTTTTATTGAATTGTTATCGGTTTGATATGTAGTGGTGCAGAGTACACTGCTAAATTCTAATGTAAAGAAATTTTGATAAAATTTAGAAATAAAGGATTTTTAAACATAAAAATAACGAAATTATGAATTGTACAGCAAATTTCAGTATAATTTATCATTTTTATCGACGATTTTATACTGAATAAACCATTCTCCCCAGTCCCTGAAAATTTTATTAATACTAAATTAAGTGTATTTATTATAATGAGACATCTTATAAGAAATATAATAGTTCTACAAAAAACCTTTTTTGAAATAGCAATTAAACGCTCAAGCGGCAATATCGGCCATTGACCACAATGATGACAAAGATTTGGTTAGCACATAGTATAGGCCTCTCAATTACCTAGTTAAAAAACCCTAATCCATATGAATCGTTCGTTTAATAAAAGTTCAACAAAATTATTTCTATTTCATTTATGAAATCACATTCAACACTCAAGGGTCAATATCGGCCATTGCCAACAATGATGACAAAGATTTGGCTAGCACATGGAATAGGCCTCTAAATTACCTAGTTAAAAAACCCTAATCCAAACCAATCGTTCGTTTAGTAAAAGTTCTACAAAATAAATTTTTTGAAATCACACTCAACACTCAAAGGCCAATATCGGCCATTGCCAACAATGATGACAAAGTCTTTGTCTAGCATAAGAAATATGCCTCTAAATTACCTAGTTAAAAAACCCTAATCCAAACCAATCGTTCGTTTAATAAAAGTTCTACAAAATAATTTCTTTGAAATCGCACTCAATACTCAAGGGGCAATATTGGCCATTGCCAACAATGATGACAAAGGTTTGGCTAGCACATGCAATAGGCCAACTAATTACCTAGTTAAATCGATCATTTATTAAAAGTTCTACAAAATTATTTTTTTGAAATCACATTCAACACTCAAGGGGCAATATCGGCCATTACCAACAATGATGACAAAGATTTGGCTAGCACATGGAATAGGCCTCTAAATTACCTAGTTAAAAAACACTAGTCCAAACCAATCGTTCGTTTAGTAAAAGTTCTACAAAATAATTTCTTTAAAATCACACTCAACACTCAAAGGCCAATATCTGCCATTGCCGACAATGATGAGAAAGGTTTGTCTAGCACAAAGAATAGGACTCTAAATTACCTAGTTAAAAAATCTTAATCCATACGAATCGTTCGTTTAATAAAAGTTCTACAAAATTATTTTTTTGAAATCACATTCAACACTCAAGGGTCAATATCGGCCATTGCCAACAATGATGACAAAGATTTGGCTAGAATATGGAATAGGCCTCTTAATTACCTAGTTAAAAAATCCTAATCCATACCAATCGTTCATTTAATAAAAGTTCTACAAAATTATATTTTTGAAATCACATTCAACACTCAAGGGTCAATATGGGCCATTGCCAATAATGATGATGAAGATTTGGCTAGCATGTGGAATAGGCCTCTAAATTACTTAGTTAAAAAACCCTAATCCAAACCAATCGTTCGGTTAGTAAAAGTTCTACAAAATAATTTCTTTGAAATCGCACTCAACACTCAAGGGCCAATATCGGCCATTGCCAACAATGATGACAAAGGTTGGTCTAGCACAAGGAATAGGCCTCTTAATTACCTAGTTAAATCGTTCGTTTATTAAAAGTTCTACAAAATAATTTTTTTGAAATCACACTCAACACTTAAAGGCCAATTCCGGCCATTGCCAGCAATGTTGACAAAGGTTGGTCTAGCACAAGGAATAGGCCTCTAAATTACCTAGTTAAAAAATCCTAATCCATACGAATCGTTCGTTTAATAAAAGTTCTAAAAAATTATTTTTTTGAAATCACATTCAACACTCAAGGGTCAATATCGGCCATTGCCAATAATGATGACAAAGATTCGGCTAGCACGTGGAATAGGCCTCTAAATTACCTAGTTAAAAATCCTAATCCATACCAATCATTCATTTAATAAAAGTTCTACAAAATAATTTCTTTAAAATCGAACTCAACACTCAAGGGTCAATATGGGCCATTGCCAACAATGATGACCAAGGTTTAGCTAGCACATGCAATAGGCCTCTTAATTACCTAGTTAAATCGTTCGTTTATTAAAAGTTCTACAAAATAATTTTTTTGAAATCACACTCAACACTTAAAGGCCAATTCCGGCCATTGCCAGCAATGTTGACAAAGGTTGGTCTAGCACAAGGAATAGGCCTCTAAATTACCTAGTTAAAAAATCCTAATCCATACGAATCGTTCGTTTAATAAAAGTTCTAAAAAATTATTTTTTTGAAATCACATTCAACACTCAAGGGTCAATATTGGCCATTGCCAAAAATGATGACAAAGATTTGGCTAGCACATGGAATAGGCCTCTAAATTACCTAGTTAAAAAACCCTAATCCATGCGAATCGTTCGTTTTGCAAAATAACTTTCTTCGAAATAACACTTTAACTTTAAAACGCCATCAACCGTTTTTTTGTGAACAATTATGAAAAAATTAATTAAAATTACTTTAATATCGAACGAACAAGAATTTGTAATGTTTTTTGATTTGCTGTGATTTAATTAAAGCTCCATTCTAAAATTACATCCATATTCTTACCCATAGGCCTTCAAACTCACAAAAACACTCATTCAACAAATAACATTTAAGCGTCATTTAATTAATGTGATTACCGCTTATAATGACCCCACCAGATATACGTTCTGCAATTCTAAATAATTAATATCCACCAAAAAATCCAAACTCAAACAAATATACCGACCAAACCAGAATTTGAAACAACCAATAACTTCCCTCAACGACAAATCAAGTTCTATGTGGATAAATCTCCCCATAATGCCTAGGTAAACTCCATTAGAACTAAACTCAACCGTTGCATCAGTTGTATAAATCAAAAAACGATTTAGCTAAATCGAAAAAGAACTAGACTTACGTTAATTAAACCAGATTTTAGTTTATAATACCCGCCACTAGAAATGAATTGATATGGAAAACATCAAACAAAAGACCAAAGCAATGCTCCTATTACCAGCACAAAAATTACAAATCTCCATCCGTTTCACTCAACGAATTTATCTCCGGTAATTGCAAAATGATGGACTTCCAATGGATAATTCTCTATCAGAACCTTAGCTAACATATATATGAATCACTTTGAAAATCAGCATATATTAACAGAATCGAACAACAAAAACCAAATAATCAGGTACTGGCACAGATACGTGGACGATATTCTAATACTATTTAACGGCACAATGAGACAACTCAGCAATCTTCACAAGAACATAAACAAGAAACATCCGAACATGGAATTTACTCTAGAATTAGAGACGAACAAAGCCATTAATTTTTTAGACTTGACAATAACAAATATTAACAACAAGCATACATTCAAAATATAGTATACAGCAAAGCCACGCAAACGGATCACGCCATTGATAAATCATCTAACCACCCATACCAACATAAGATGGCAACGGTTTACTTTTTAATAAATAGACTAAACACGATCCTGATGAACAATCAGGACTATATGGAAGAACTAAAAATCGTTAAACACTTAGCAATAAAAAACGATTATAACACGGACTTAATTGACAAAATGAACAATAGGTACATTTGGAAGAAACAACAGAATATGATGACCACGTTAAGCAAGCAAAATGAACAAACAGAGAAATACATCACCATAAAGTACAATAATAACATCAACAAGAATATAAAGAAGGTTTTTAAAAAACACGGATACACAATGGCATCTAGAACAAATAACAAATTAGAGAATCGACTCAAACAACGTAACATAAATACACCAATAGACACCGGAATCTATAAGAATACATGTAATGACTGCCCCAAATTCTACATCGGACAAACTAGTAGAAGTTTTCAAGTTAGGTTTACAGAACATATAAAAGAAATCGGAAAACCAAAAATCAACTCGAAATATGCACAACACTTGACTACAGAAAAACTTATTTACACTGACATCAACACAAACTCACAGGTATTACACAGAATACGAAAAGGGTTACTAACGAACAGATTAGAAGAACTGGAAATATACAAGGAACGATATAACCCAAATTTACGACCTCATTGTAAATCCATAATTAATATCTTTTGGACATACACACCTACACACACCAGATGGTCAACAAATTCTTCTCTGTTTTTGTCATAAAACACACACCAGTTGGTGTATACTAAACAGAAGGGCGGTACCACTCCTTTAAGCAGAAAAACGAAATAAGGGGGAAAGAACATTCAAAAGGCACGTAGGCACAAAAAATAGGGATTACAAGCAGTTTTTTAGCATAATTTTAGTTAATGTTTGTTCGATCGTAATTTCATTTACAAATAAAATAAATATCATGCTAAAGAAAGTGACAAAACCGAAACATTATGTTTTATTATATAAAATCTATTTATTGGTGATATTAGTCCATGAGTAAACAACAAATATGTTAAGTCAAAATAATTTACAAACCATATCGCATTTAACTTAACCAGGTTTAATATATAATTGGCACATACACAAAACCATAAAATTAATATACATTTGGTGCCGTTAATGTAATCATCCACCATTTCGTCAAAATAAAATGAAATCAATTTTCAACCAAAAAAAAATATTTCGATTTAAACTTCAATCCGAAAATCCGACCAGAAAATCGCCAAATATTTTGATACTGACGCGAAGACATCGAATTTAATTGACAAACATTTTTTTGTTTTTGTTTTTGTTACAAAATCCACGACCGCCAACGTCGACACGTTTCAAGTTCATTTTCTTTTAACCTAAAATCGACCTCTTCATTTTGATATTTTACCGAAATTTTTTAATTTTTTTAAAATGGTTGAAAGTTACTTTAACTGAATCTGCTTCCGTGCAAGCCGCCAATTGGGAAATGTGTGCGTCATAATTCATTGTAATAGCATTGAGTTATTTATATTAGAAACACTAATCTTTCTAAACAAAATCAAATTTGTTCGAAACCTATGATAAATTTTTTTTCGTACAAATTTTTGACGTTTATTTGAAAAAAAAACGCACACACCCAAATTATCACAGTAATAATCATTTTTATTTTATAAATACAAAATAAATTCATTGTGTGATTGATGTAGTCGCCTTAGCATTTTATTTCAAAGAAATTCATTTTTTCTCTTTTGCTGTTAAGATATGCATTTTTTTTAACTGGAATGTGAATTTAACTCTCGTGCTGTAATTTTTCTGTCTATTTAAATGGTTTAATTGAGTGATATTGTGAGTGAAGAGTGTCGTGAACATCCATAATCTTGAAATAGGAAATATTTCAATCATGTGAATAGTTTAATTCCTGGATTAAATTTATATTGGTCATGAAGACGACCAGGCCAACTTCCTGTTTCTGCGGATATGTATTAACGTCACCTTCAAAAACTCCCCATTTCTCGCAAACGGTTGTCTGAGAAGAAATGAGATAACAAATATATGAGGCGGGGAAATATGGGGAAAAAATGATTACACCATTCGCACAACATAATAAAACATTGTGTATGTAGGAGAATATTTTTCAAGTAAATGTCAAAATTTTATACTAAAAAATATTTATCACAGGTCTTCCAAATTTTGGGATTATAAAAGATCAAATCTCATAAAAATCTAGCAAATTATTAATCGGTGGAAATTCACTATAATGAAATTTTATGTATAGGTATGTATGTAAAGAACCGAAGTTCAAATATGAGTCAATTATAAACGAAACATGAAAATAATGTCAAATATAAAATGAAATATTTTTAATCTACAAATAACTCAATTATCCGACACCACACACATACACAAACGGTAATTATACGAGTTAATGAATCATTAAATTAATTTATAATTAGTTAGCACGGTTTTTTATGCTATTATCAATTTCATAAGTTAAAATATAATTATGTACGTTAATAACAACACGTATATCCACGGATATAAAATTAAAATTTTCCAATCATTGAACATAATTTGTTACTAAATTTTCAAAGTGTACATAATTATTATGTTGTTCTGCATTTAAAAAAAAAAAAAAAAACTAATTTTGCATGAAATTGAATGGTTTAAATAAGTAACATTGATGCTTTCCGCAGTATAATAAAAAGTAATAATAATTACTAATATTGCAATTATAAACCAATTTGAAAATATTCCAGCAAATTTGCATTTTAGATGAAGCGAGTTAGTAACTGTTATAATATTTTAGTTTATGATAATATAAAAATCGTTTTGTATGAGTAAATTAATACTTTTGTTTTATACATAAATTACGATTTTCTGATTGGCTGATTCAAAAATATCAAGGAACAAAATATAAAAATGAAAACACCGGGCACCATAAATTTTTATTAAATTTCCACTTCACATTATAAACAACATAAATTTCAAATTCGATATTACTTTCTACTCCGTTTATGGTGTGTGCCCAGCCCCCTCTTTTTCCTTATGTTTTGCTGATGTGGCTACATAAATACATATTATTATGATTATTATGTTGGCACAAAAAAAAAAAAAACTTTTTACAAATATTTCTTTTTTAAATGTAATAATTTTTCTGATTTTGTTTCTAAAGAATTTGTTGGTAAGTATGGTATGTATTTAATAAAAAAGCTTGTTTCATGGAAAAAGCTCTCATAGCAATGAAACAAAAAAATATTTTGTTTATAATTTATTTTTATTACTTTTAACAATAAACAATAAGTTTAGAGATGTTCATATGATAACCAAAAATATTTACCCATTGTTTATGTTTAACGTAAACTTGGGTTCTAAAATCACTAAAGGCTGAATTTTTTGAACCAAATAATTGCATTTCATTAGCTAAGCCAAAAATTATTTTTGTATAATCATTATTATGCAGATGGTCACAAGGTTCGTTAATCATTGGAGTTGGACTAATGTGACCAAAACTAAATTTATGTAATCAACATAAATTCGTAAGATGAGGCCAAATTCTAAAAAACAAACTTCCTCAGAATCCTTTCGGAAATGCACATTGAAATTGGAATACCTGTATTCAAGAATCAAACTCCACAAACGCGTTCAAAAGCAATAAACCAAATACAAATGTAAACGTTACCCAAACCCATTTTTTATAAAATTAAATCTGTTCTAGTCAATCCAACAATACATTCGAGCTACATTATCTCTTGAGTGTACCCCTATATTAGGATGACCCTTATTTGTATGGTGTGACACCGACCCCTCGAACATGACAAAAATTAGGTTTTTCATATTTTCCCACTCTATCTGACCCTGTCATTTTTTTGTACAATTCCCAAATATGTACGCGACGTATGCAACGGGCACATAAAACTGATATGGTAAAAAAAAATATTAAATAGGGGGGGGGGGGAATTTAATGATGAATCTGTGTTGTGGAAAATCCTCATCATCTAATCTGTTCCGCACCTCAAAAAAACCATTTTGATCGTATCAGTTCACTGGCCACATTTCCGTATAGCTCGGAGGAGCACATGCCAAGGACATATCTGTAGAATACATACATCTTACATTTCGTCTGTGTGACATGTTTGCAACTAACCACATTCGAGTGCAGCCCAAATGTAGAAGTTGTATTCTAATCTGGTTTTAATTATCGCTTTATAGATTAATAAAAGTTCTGAATTAGTAAAACAAAATCTGCAACCCTATCCACTGCTGATTTCTGGATTTTAGCCGTCCAGGACAACTTCCTGGTTAATGTTAAACCTATGGCATATCGACCGACTCTGAAAAACCTATTTAGCAATCATTGAGCGTAAATTACGGGATTGAAACTTCCCGCTAAACAATTTAAGCGCCAAAGCGTACTATAAACGAATTACTTTTTGCTTCTTTTTTACTAATACATTCTCAAACTTAAATATAATTTATGTAGTACAAAAATAACAAATTTAATTATCATGATGCAGAAACCACGTAAATGTTTCGTTTTTGCTACTTCATAAACGAAACGATTACTAGGAATTGTACGAACAAAAATCTTCGCTGATGTTTCGTAAACGTAACACCAAATTCCTTTATAATATTAATCGAATAATACTTATAAAGAAACGATAACCATTTAGTTTTGAGTTTTCGATCGCCATTACGTATTTTTTTGGTTCATCAATTTTTTTTAAATAAATGAATAACTAAGCAAATAATTAACGTTCGTATGATTTAGAAAAATATAATTTGTTGCTTAATATTTTTTTAGAATAATACTAAAATACTTAAGAAACTATTAGTTTTTTAGGAAAGAAAAATTGCTAAAAATGTTTCGCTAAAAATGTTACGATATTATTTCACTAATAACGTGGCGTAAATGGAACACCTTAAGCGAATTATTTACGAACTACTGCCACATTGATAACTCCTCGCAAAAAGTCTAATTATCATAGGACGGGAACGACGTAACTACTACGTTATTTCAACACCAAACTATAACGTTTACGAAGAGTTGCATGAACCAAATTCTTCACTAATGTTACGTAAACGTAACACCTTGTATGACGGGTTGTTGTGATTGAATTCAATTTTGTAATGAAATCCCGCTCTAGATGGGCCATGCAGGGAGAACATCGTTTCGCGAAAAGAAAATTAAAAAATGTTGATGAAGATAAGAGATCATTTATGAAAATTAGGAAAAGAGAAGGGGAAAATAAACCTCACACAACCACTTGGGTTTTGTGAGATACAAATGAAATTCTTAAACCATGAGATCAGAAACTGTGAATTCTAATTATTGCTCTCAATTTACAAAACGAATCATTTTGCCATACTCGAAAACTGCCTTTGAAATGTCAAGCACTACCGTTTGAAATTTCAGCAACAATAGCGATTGGGCGATAATATTTTATGTATTGGGTGGACATTGCCTATTTTCGCGAAAAGTGTAGGACAAGTTACCAGCTTGATAGAACTTCTAAAAAAATTGTATTGTTATTTGTTGTGTGCGAGATGTTAGGAGACGGCTGAGAAAAATCGGTAACATAGAAGTTAGCGGTAAATGTATTTGGCTTTTTTTTCTTGGAGGTGCAGCCCCCTTTTTGCTACCAACGAAATTATCTTGGACACTTTGAGCAAAAGACTAAAAGATCCTCTTCTCCTGCTTTACTCAAACAATTTCTTTTCGCTTTCGTATTTAAGTTTTTGGGACTCGGATCTATTAAGTACCTAGAGCTGGTGGTTGCTTTTTTTCGAGTACGACTCTGTAATCGTAGTTGAACCAAAAGTTGAACGACTTTTTCGAATTAGGGACTAGAAGCGATGAACTCCACCATTATTATAAAAAGGGCTGTGGAAACAAGTATTGCTACATTGCCGGTATTAATTATAAATTGCCAGAGTCGGCTTTTCTATGTTAAAAAAGTGAAGCCTAGGATTGGTATCATTACTATAATTAAAAGGAAGGACGAAGAGAAGAAGGAATAAGATCAGGTAGAAACTAAATGAAATAAAGGATTTTAGCCTTCAAGAATCAATGATACAATATGTCAGAAGGAAATTGGGTATAGTGTATACAAAAAAAAAACAATTTTGGAAATAATTAGCCGTAGCAAATTTTAATTCTAGATTCTGTCTGTAAAAAGGTCTGTTAAAGAGAAAGGAAAATGGAGATTAATATGAATATTGAAAACACCCACCGCAATATACTTAGCATTTGGTCATTTTTAGAAAATTTGCTCGATGGAGCCAAAAAGAATTTCGAAACAATAATTAGGATTTCAGTAGAGGCAGCACCTGTACCTTATTCATACGATAGTTGAAATAATTGTTCATACATGACCTAAATAAATGAAAATATAATGTAGGATTCTCTCTTGGATAAAGACGACACCGTTGTTAAGCATGATTGTCCACCATTTACTATAGCTAAGTTATTCTTTGGTACCTTCACTACTAAAAGTTATTCAATATCAAACAGACCGCTTCGACCAGTCTAACTTTGTACAAATAAAACTTAATTTTTATGACCAAAATGGTTTTAAAATGATCATAGCTATCCACTTCATAAATACGCTTTTTAAGAAATTTGTTTAAAAAAATGCTATATGGTTTCGGTTTGACGTTTGTCGGAACGGGTGGAGATATCAACTTAATATCTACGCTGAAATTTCGAACAATCCATCCATTTATTTTCTATTTTTTTCTAAATTCATAGAGCATGCAAAAGTGAAATAAAAATATCTCTCTCTTTTCTCTTCTACCCGAACCTATTTAATGTTTATCCTTATAGTTGGGCTTATACTGATTGCAGATTGTTTAGGTTTAGAGTGCTAAACCATACCCCTATTATTTTTCGTATTGCACCCTATTGGTCGTTTCGCTTCAACAAGTTTTCATAATAGTTAGATTGACCTTCCTTAGACTTTTAATCTTTAGGCAATTTTAGAATAGAATTTCTTGGAAGTAGACTCAGTTTGGTTGACTCACACGTCTTATCTCTTAGTCAAATATTATACAGCAAGAGGGCTTTGTTCGCAAACCCAAAAATCGAATCCTTTCTTCTAATTAGACATGAATATTTGGATCTAAAAGTCGTATGAAGGGGCTGTCCAAATGTTTCTAGGAGCCATCTTAGCAATGGCTATACGGTTATACCTACAAGTATTGTACCGATTCGGAAACCTAATTCATCGAACCGGTTATTATGGATCACTCTGTCAAAGCCCGCCGCGGTCATGTCTCATTCAACTTTTCAGCTGCTTCTGCCAATTGGTCTACCTCGAATTTCCAGGGCAACCCCATTTTTACTAAGAGAAAAAATGTTAAAATCGTTTTTAAAAGTCCCGGGATGGGTTTTTACGCTGATATAGTCGGAGGTAATTTCCAATTTTCCAGGGATTAAACGTGGGCTGATTTGTAAATAAATATTAAATGTTTCTTCAAAATAATAACATTGTTGGCAATATTCGCCGTAATTTTTTCCGCCAGTAACATTTGTAAACTAGTACAATCCAAGAGGATATTAATTTGGATTTTAAAATTTGGGTACGCTAATTTTATTATTTTAGTTTAACACTTCCACGTAGAGAACCTCAATAATCGTTAATTCGTTCCATATTTTGTCACATTTTTTAACACGTGTTCGGGCTCATATGCATGTCTGATTTCATCGAAAACAAATCACTATTTTAGAACATTACGCGTACAATTTAATCAAAACACAATAATTAAACTTAAGAGTTTTCGCTTGATTTATTTTCTGGTTTCGAGAAGTTTTTTACATTCCTTATCAGCACACTCTACGGGACAAATCTTAATATAAGCTATATTAAATAAATAAATAAAACAAATATAGTCTTGGAAATTATACACAAAATTTCATATACATATGTATAGACCACTTACAAGTTTCTGTCAGACAATTGTGTGATCTCATAACGCAACCGTTAGCAAAAGTGTGTTGCCTGTTTGTAGTTTTCTCTTCAGCACAAATTGGACTATAAATGAACGGGCAATACTTAATACAGCATTTTTTTGTTGCAAATACCGGTTTGAGTAGGCATATTGCTAAACATACTAAAACATATTCAAATTTTATTAAACTAATTGATTTTATCCATTTTAGTTAGTTTGAATACTTACTTGCAATTAAAAAATATTTCATTTTCCCCATCAATATTTTGCAAGTTTGTTAAACGTGTCGTATTTTGCGGTTTGCTATAAGCAGTGTTTAAATATTTTGTAACACTAGGAAAATTATAAATCGTGTATTACTAATCGATTTACACCGGCTGGTTTATGCATGAGTTGTGTATTAAGAACAAACCTTTGAAGCGATTTTTAACTATTTTTTGCTTATATCGTTGTATTGTTTAATGGAGAGTTGGCTATCCTATATACAAGGGTTTCCGTCCTTTACTTGACAACGACTGAAAGTTTTAATAAATCATAGATAATGAGGAGACAGAGACTAATCAACGTTGTGTTATTAGTCCCTCGTGAACGCAATGGAATTGGATGATCACAGAGTAGTCATCCGCAGCCTGCTCGGATTTTAATGAAGGTTTGAAATGAAGGTTTTCTAAACATATCATTTGCAAACGTTTTGCGAACCATCTGGGGTGCCACACTGCATACTATTTTTCAAAATGAATTCACTAATAATGCTTTTTCGTAGTTTAGATCCGTCGAAATTGCACGAAAGAAAACCACTAAGTGTATAAAAAACTGAAAATGATTGAAGCAACAATTATTACTAGTAAAAGGTTTGTCCTTCGAATTCAACTATAGCGAATTGTTTTCGCAATGACATTAAAAAAGCCCAAGAACAATCACTGAAAATTGCTAATTTGAATTTGGAAAATCCATGCTTTTCACATGGTCAGTTATAAATTTCGCATGAAAAAAAAAATAAAATTAACGCGTACAATAAAAATTAATTGTAATTTAAGTAATTTATTTTTCAGGCGTAGCAGCGCATGCAGGTGGTTTGCTGGTAATATAATATTTCACTTCGCGAAACAAATCGCAATTTCATAAAACAAGAAATCGAGGAAATATTATTTAACCCATTTAACCCGCGGTAGGCCCATTTTTAAGCAACAGTCGTGGCATCAGTCAGGTAACTAACTTCTTTTCATCTGTTAATAAGTAAATATTTGAAAAGCTGCAGTAAAAGCATTTACTTATTTTTGTGAACTCCATCCAATTTAACGTGTACCATAGAAGTTTAAAATACATTTATTTGTAAGAGTTGCCTTGTGTTCTGTCTTGTTGATATAATAAAACTCTCTTTTCACAAGATTATAGGCCTCTTTAGTAGCCTGGATAAAAAACTTATCCTTCCCCATCTTATAGATATAATACTTAAGCCGTTTCGGGCACAGAGTGACTTGTAAAACCCTTTTTCCCTAGAACAGTCATTGTAAACCAACCCTTCGGTTTATCCAAACAGTTTATTGCGGTTCAAATCCTTTTTAAACCTGTATTTGGAAGTGTTATTCTCTTTTAAACTACTCTCGTCACAACGGTTTGGTTTTAGTTGTTGTAATATGCACATTTGTTCGACAACTACGAGTTGAAGTCAAAGTTTTCGCATATCTTAAATAATCATAAAAAATATTTTCTGACGTTTTAGAAGGTTGAAAAAATTATTGGTAAGTAGTTTTGGCTTTATTATTCCAGTTTTTGGTGTTGGTTTAGTCAAAAATTATTTTGCTACACTGTGGCAATGCATTTTGTAATACTCGCCTATAGGCAGACCTGTGCATTAAAGAAATTTTTAGTATCTGGGGTTGGATGTTGTAACACCATTTTCGATTCGAATTCGATAGAGTTTATGTCTCGTGTTTCAAGAATAAAATTATACTCTATTTCACTTTTTGTTACGCTTTTTCTATTGCGATCTCTTTTTGTTGCGTACTCGAATTCGAATCTAAAGTGATGTTACAAAATTTCAGAAATGACTGATGAGGAAATCGAAAAATTTAGCACTTCTATACCATCCGATATAGAAACCACTGACGATGAAGATGGTTGTGATTTGATCGAGATTCAAATTCCATCGACAAATACTGTGGTTAGTGCTGAAGACGACATGCTAATTGATGCAAATCCATTAAGCGGTTTAACAACAACAGAACTGACTGATATCAGTATAGATGCATTGAGAGAGGCATACGAACCTTCTGAAAATAAGCCATCAACGCCTACTCATAGTGAACATACGTGTGCGGGTCAATAAAACTCACTCAATAAAAGTTGTGGTAGAAGAAAGCGAATCCGATCACCAAAATCGGTAGAAGAAACAAACGGACCTAGTATTTCCATAGCATCTATATTTTCTGGAGCTGGTCTGAAAATAAAACACGAAAGCCGTGAATTCAAATCTACAATTTGGAAAAAAACAGAACTTAAGGTTACATATCAACGATATTATATTTCGAGGAGACAAACAATTACCACCAAAGTTGAATTAACTTAAAACCCCTTATCAGTGCTTAAGATATTTGATAAACGACCATCTTATTAGGCACATAACAGAACCATCAAATTTGTACGCACATGCGGAAATTTATAGGCGTGTTAGTCTTTATGTCAGTGTATTGCTATTCCGACACACGATCATACTGGGGAAGACATGTGTTTGAACCGATCCGACAAGTGATGCCTGTGCTTAGGTTCGAAGAAATTCATCGATACCTGCACTTCAACAATAATTCTCTTGCAATCGATAAAGACCAACCAGATTATGATCGGTTGTTCAAGGTTCGACCGCTTATAACACATTTTAATGAAACCTTCGGTTCGGTGTCAATGCTACCTAGGCTTTGCGTAGATGAGCAAATGTGCGCAACTAAAATGACAGGAACTATTCTGTGCCAATAAATGCCAAACAAGCCGCACAAATGAAATTTCCAGCACTTCTCGCTTTGCGATTCCAGCGGTTTTTCTTACGCATTCGAAATTTATTGTGGTACTGGGGATAATAAAACTCCCGGTGCACCTGATCTTGGAGCATCGTCGAATATTGTTGTTCGTCTTTCAAAGAATATACCTAATTTTGTTGGGCTTGTTAATATACCTACACAGCAGAGGAAGATATATCCTGGGAACTGTTCGATCAAATCGTGTGTCGAATTGTAAGCTGTCAATTGGTGCCACCTTAAGTGGCAAAATTTGAACGAGGATACTCTGAGGAGTTTATGGGAAATGTTTATGGAGTCAACATTTCGTCAGTTTTGTGGCAAGACACAAAATCCATACGACTTCTGTCAACATATGTTGGCACGAAACCATTTATTTCCAGCAAAACCACCATCTTGCAACCACAGAAAGTAACCCAATGGGATAAAAAGGAAAACAACAGTATGAAATTGATTGTCCGTACATAATCAAGGAGTACAACCGGCATATGGGAAGTGTCGATTTGATGGATGGGCTATTAGGCAGCTACCATATACGCTTGAAAACCCGTAAATGGTCGAACCGTATTTTTTTTTTTTTTTTTTTTTTTCACTTAATCGACGTAGCAATGGTAAATCAACAAAAAATTAAGCATCCAACATTTCGGACTGAAGTGGCTGAATCACTCTGTTGAAATGATCTCTGTTGGGCAACCATCTAATGCATCTCAAAGAACTTTACCAAAACCAACCAAGAGAGCATATCTTCCCAGTATAGATGTCCGTTACGATCAAGTAGGGCATTGGTACATTTTTTATGACCGATCAGGTAAACGGCAATGTAAACTTCCAAAATGTACGTCTGAAACACAAGCATTTTGTGTGAAACGCAATCTTAGTTTATGTAACTCACCGAATAAAACATGTTTCTATGAGTTCCACAATAAATAAAAAAAGGATGACAGACTCCATTTTTAGATCGAATTTATTTTGTCTTACTGCATAAGGCCGCCTAAAGGCGGACTTTCATTTTTGACACGTGGATGGAGGGATTGGCCTCAAAATTAATTTTTAACTATAAATTGGCCCTTTTCAACACAATTTCAACATTGTCTGAATTTGTCAGCTCGAACAAAAAATCATACATTAGAGAATTAAGTAGTCGCATTCAATTTATTGACCTTGGAAATAAAAGATGCTTTAATTAAAGATACCGTAAGGCTTCCATATTGAAGAGTTTTAATAAAATTGACCTAGATGCTCAAAGTTGGTCGAGTTTTGCTTAAGCAAAGATTGTTTTAAGGGTGGAGGACAATCAGTTGCAAATGTCATATAAAAATGTCGGTTTCCTTACACATAAAAAATAAATTTAAACAAAAATTTGATAAACCGGTTATAAGTTAAGGGATTTTGTTTATGTGTAACCATATCACATGTATTATTTGCGTATACCAACGCCTTTCAACCGGAAGCAAAAAGACATCCCAAAAATTCTATATTAAGTTTGTTTCTCAGATTTCTTCTATTGCATTATTTTAAGCGACGTGTTCGGTCGGGTCAAACTCATCTCCTATTAACTTTATTTCGTTAAATATTATGTCAAACCTGCAAGTATATTCCAATTTTGTGATATGGAATAAAGCGGAATGAAATTTTTGATTATCTCGAATTTCGTTTTCTCAGTGAATAATTCCATTCCAAAAATTGTTATTCTGGTTCTCTAAAATATCATAAATTAATAATTTTCCATTAAATTAAAGTTTAAATTTTATTAAAATTGAAAGTAAATTATTTATAGATTTATAGAAATAATATATTCATAAATCTTCAGCCATAAGCAGACACAGAAGCGCGACTCACTAATCACTTCACATCCTCTTTACGAATAAAAATTTGAATTACATCCTTCTGATAGAGCAATGAAATTTAGAATCATGATGGAATCAAATTTGCTACTCAACGCAATAATAGCATCTTCATGGAATAATAATTTACCAAATGAGTTTAAAGCTAATACGTCTTGATGAAAAGGTAACCGGTAAATAACCGGTTTGAATTGGATTGGTGAGGCGAAGGAAAAGCGTTAAACAATTCAAAGCGCCCAATGGAAATGTACTTTGACCAAATGACTTCTAAATTAATTTGTGCCATATAAAAAAATTGTTGATAACAAATACAATGACATATTTCAAAATGGAAAATTTCGAATAATGATACATAACAGTACATAAATTACTAAATTACTAAAGCACACAAAAAATAAAGTTGGTTAGTTCCTTTAAAATTGTTTCTCACTTAACAGAGTTTACGTTTACCTTTATAAAATTTAATTTTTTTTGCAGCCATACTCCAGAACTTTATAGAAACAGTCAATGTAGTAAAATCCTATATCCATAGAATTCCATTATAACAGAGTAAGAAATAACCTAGATTTGTAGATAAATTTCTGGCCAAATGGGTTGGAATTTGGCCTTTTCATAATCGGTTTTAATGAAATTTGACATGTGCGGTGGAAATGGCATTCTAAAACGATTTTTAGATGAAGTTCTGAAATTAGGGCATGTTGGATGAAATTTTGTTATTGCTTAAACGATTTTGATGAAATTCGATATATAGAGTGAGTTTAAGATGAAGTTCTGGTAAATGACCGAGATGTAACTTGGCTATTACACAACCAATTATGATGATATTCAACAAGTGCTAATGAAATTGGTTTCTAAAATAATTTTTCTAGTTCCGGGACCATACAATATCAATATATGTTTCACTTCCGCACTTTCACACGTTGATTTTTTGGTACTTACATAAAACTTTTGGTGTTTTGACATGTACATTAAGAAAAAAATTCTACATTTTGAAACAGAAAAACAATAACGTCAAACGACTAAATGAATATATGTGTTTGTAAAATTGGATAAGATTCAAGAAATTTGTAGAAAAGTCAAACAATCTTCGGCTGTATTCCCTTTTAGTAAAGGAAAAACTGCACAAATGATTTATTTTTAAATTATAGTCTACAATATATTTAACGTTTTATTCATATCCACTTGGTGGTTTTGCATCTATTGGAGGGAGGACCAAAAATGAGTAGATTAATCTACCAGCTCCGTAACCCACCAGTAGGGTGGGCATCACGTGAGCTGTTCTGGTTATATATTAGGCAGGGTACAATTGTCTAAGGGGTTAAATTTTCAGAATTCGCAAGTGTACGTGCTGCCTCCTCGTGGCAACCACTAGTAACTGAGGTCATTTGGCACATTGTGGCCATTTGGCGCAGAGTAAAGTGCGGCGCTATAGGAGAAATCCTTGACAAAAATCTTTAATCTATGGTGGAACAGCATATGTCGTTGCATGAATGTCTTCCTGTAGTAAGGCTGGCGACTCGCATATTTTGTATTTAAAGATTCTCTGAAACTAAGTTGCATATTTTTAAATAAGTTCATATTTTCACCGCTTTAAAAAATCAAATAACTGTTGGATTTTAAATTTCTTCTATGTTAGCCCATTTTTAAACCCATCCACGCTCCTTGATTCAGAGTTCTTATAAGACTGTTATAAATAGCCCAGCATGAGCGAATATCCCAGATTAGGAGCAGGGGTTTCTTTAGAGCTTTAGTGAATGTTCGCCATCGAGCTTTAGGATTAGTTGTTTTTTTTTTAAATAGCGTTTCGAAACACCTTTGTTTCAGACTTTAACGTTACGCGACTATTCAATCGTTGATTTAAATTTTTTACCTCACCATGTTTCCACAAAGTCCTGTTAGTGGATATTATATTATGTTACATCATTTTTTGGCTACTATAGGAATTATCGGCTTTTTTTTTTGATCAATCAATTTAATCATCATAAATTCACCATGTGTTTCCATGATGACAAACAAACCATTACCAAATTATAAACAAAGTTAACTTTTTTTAAAACCATGTTCCTATTGACAACCGATACCATTAAAAATAAAACTACGGATATTCCAACAAAAAAATATCCTCTGTCGAATGTTTTCACGTTCTCATGTTCATTTATGTATTTATTAATCCACATAAATCACAAAACACCAAAAAAAAAAAAATCCGCCACATTAAAAATAACGAAAATACTTCTCGTGTAGAAGTGGTAAAAAATAAAAATCTCCAAGCATATTTTTTGTATTCCTTTAAAACATTTCAACTATTAACAGATTTATTGCAAAGTAAATTCCCCAACAATAACAAATTTGAGTTTATTCCAACTTTAAACAATTTTTAAAGTCAGTTTTTTTGTATGTTGCTAGGGTTCGTTTCAGTCTGTACATATATTGTTATTGATATGAGATAGATTTCATGCAGCATCGTATTTCACGGTAATAAAAAAAAAAAAAGTTCTTCCTAGAAAATCGATTTGATTTTTAAGGTGATTTAAACTTTTGAGGAATGAATAAAATTTTGCTGAAAACTTTTCGCTAAATTATAAAGTTTATAGTTAAATTTATTTCTTAATAGTTATATACGAACGTATGTAGGTACGAAAAAAAGGATTGATATCACATAAAATCAGGACGAATATAAATTGAGATATTTAAAATGTTTAACATCGTTTTTATATATAACCTAAAATCATGTGATGGCTTTATCTGTTTAAACGACTTTATTCTTTTGTACTTATAGGTAGTTCAAATTTAAAGCATCCTATAATCCGATATATTTTAATCAGGAAATGGTAAAAACAGAAAATTTTAAGTCTTCAATTATTTAAACAATACCAAGAATCATTTTCTCAACCAATCTCATAAATTTTAATCGATTTTCCAAAATATTAATCTTCTCTGTGAATGTTTTTTATTTCCGTTTTGATTTTTTTTTTTATTAATTTTATTTTTAACATTTTTTCGCTTGGATGTGTCCAAGGCAAGCAGAAATTTCTGCAGTGAATGATCTACAATTTATTTAATTGGGGGGGGGGGGCGGGGGGATGGGGAGGATAAAGGTATAAAGAAACAAAAAATATTTAACAAAAGATTTTTGAATTTTTGCTGTTTCTAAGGAGTTCATTACAGGTATAAAAAAATTATGTTAATAATAATTATTGCAGCTTACCAGTTCTCTACTCATTTACCTAGAAAAAGAGAAAAAAGAAAAATTATTAATAAAAGTTTGTTAATTTATGTAATATACAGGGTGGAACACTAAACTTTACGCATCTAAATAACTCGAAAAATAGGTTTTGTAGCCAAAAACGTTGTAAAGTTGTTTGACATGACCTTGAAAAGCCTGTGAAGGTCACATCGGCAACTTGTTTTTTTTTTTTTTTTTTTTTTTGAAAAATGTTTATCTTTTACTTTCTTTAATATTTTATTATAACGAAAACATAGGAATTATGAAAATTGTACTACTCGAGATTTTAACGGAAATGGTTCTCTTAAGTGTACAGGAGCCCAAGTTAACCTTGCTTAGGTCTGATCCGGCTCCTTCTTGAGCATTTTGTCTTTCGGTCGAAATGTTGGCAACTTCTTGTCGAACGTGGGATTTCAGATCAGTTCGAGACTGTGGTCGATTGATGTGCCCACAAAAAAAAAGTCTAGTGGTGATAAATCGATCTATCTGAGTTGGTCTCACCGAATGTCGATATGATTCATGAAACATTTAACACAAAATAGGCTGTGTAGTATTTGGCACCTTTCTGTTGGAAGTAAAGGCCTTCCACATACAATTCCTTCACTTCCTGTGCCAAAAAGCAGCGCAGCATAGCTCTGACTTTTTAGTCGTGAATAATTGGGTTTTCGTTTTCCCAGTAACAACTGAATTGTAAATTGTGAATTATCAAGATTACTTCACTTACTTGTTAATTGAATTTTGCATGTCTATTTTGAAATTACGCTTTAAAACTCGACGCAAATTGGTGGAAATAAATCCCAATTGCGATGCACGCTTTCCTGTTGATATCCTTGGGTTTTCACTCGTCTGGCTTCTTTGAGTGTAGATTTATTTTCATCAAACATTTGGAGCACTGATCGCTCTTTTGCCATATACACAAAAACTTAAATCGGACTGAGAAATGTCCAGAAATACTACAATGGTGCCACCTTTTGATTGTTCACCTACGTAGCTATGTCGCTCTCTATAAGTTCTGTCATTTTGTAAAAATTCAACAGGTAGCGACCTATGTTGCTTTAAATATAGAAAAATCCATATTATAATGTTGAAAAATTTTTCTATTGTTTTAATAGTAAAGGTCCGTACGACTAAGTAACAGCCCGAACTTTGAGGTTTCGTTTTATTCGCCTAGCCAAGATCTATCCATCTTATATAAACAACTATTGTGAACTGTATATAATATCTGAAATATCGTGGTAAAAATGAAAATTTCATAACGGCCAATTGCACAAAAAATGATAATACGTCTACCGCAATCCCTTAGAACAAAGATGAAGACAGCAAAATTATCCTTACAGAACGTACTAAGGCAACTTCCCAATAACAATTATAAAAATTCACTCATTAATCAGTGATAATTTCATTATTCACTGAATATTCACAGATTTTTTATTCATTATTACCCATTAATCACTGATTATTCACTAATTAATCACCCATTGTAAACTCATTATTCACCGAAATATAATGAACGATAAATTCACTGATCACTCATTATACTTTCTTTATTCACTCATTATACATTCCCACTTATTACTTATCATTCATACATATAGGTAGGATACAGATGAATAATGTCTGCGATTAATGAGCGAATAATGCGAAATGATTTCGATTCAATATTTTCGAAGCAACAGACCACAATTCGTTGAATTTAATTTTTATTTGATGTATTTCTTATGTATTTATTTCTAGTGGTGGGTATTACATCCAATGCAATTATTGTTGTACATTTTTAGAAATCCGCCATTCTAGTACATCTATTCTCTGAATAATGAATAAATATTATTAATAGAATGAATAGTCAATCAGTGAAATAAATAGTGAATCTTGCGTGAGTAAATGGTATATGAAAAAGGAATCACCGTCTTAAGGTGAAAAATAAAAATGGATTAGACTCATGCAAATGTGGTAAAAGCATAACACATGTAAGCATTTTTAAACCCTTTCAGTCGACAATTCAACCATTGCTGTTTTTCGTATCGGTTTAAGTCAATGGGGAGTAAAGGGCAAAAGCTCAAACTAGACCGCTTTTATAAACTATTGTGTTATGTAGAAGATAGAGCGAGACTGTTTTACCAAATCCAAATTTGGCGCGGATGAATAATTTTGTAAAACGAATTTTTGTTTTTATTTTTATTTTGTTTTACACTGAGAACACTGAATTTACACTGAGTAAAAAAGTAGTGTAACGGGCAGCATTTTTAATGTACCCATCCCAACAGACCATTATCCCAAAAATCTTCTCAAATTGTTCAATTCTATTTATTAGTACAAAATGGATTTATTGCTTTTTAATTGGGACAACCTAATTGCAGCATAAATTGCTTGTTATACAAAACAAAAAACGAAATAAATAACACACTGAAAAGTGTCAAGTTGCAACTAAGCAAGAAATTATACAAAATAATTTCATTACGCATTGGTGTAATTTGACATACATAACGTGGTCATTCCGAGCAAACGGCGCAGTGGTTAAAGCTGCGGCGGTTGGATCGGCCCACCTTTCAATTCATCACTACAGGTTGGCATGAAGCAATGCAATGTGCAGGTGGTTTTTCAAAGGCGGATCTGTAGCCGCTCGTCCTCGATTTGGCTACTCCAGGCGTAAGGTAGGACGGTAAAAAATAAATCAAAAAGAAACAAACGAACAAACAAACAAACAAACGTGGCCTCCCGTTTTTTTGTGGAATTACTACAACAACAAACGTTATGATTGTTGCTTGTAAAAATTTATAAAAATTCAATAAAGGTTTTTTTGATCGGGCACAAATTCCGATGATTTTTTTTCGGTAAGTCACATAACTGACTCAGCGCGTAATAACTTGCATGTGAATTTATCCTGGGTGGTGGTCCGATATACCACCTTGTATTAAGAATTTTGTAGTCCATAAGGTTTTTTCGGGCCCCCCCCCCCTAAATTTCAGACGGCTAAAACAAGATTCTGTTTACCTATCACCGAACCCCACGCCATCCTGCTGAGTTTGATTGGCATAACCGCAAGATGTTGTACCAACAAATACTTTGCTAAATAGATGGCACATAAATCGGAACAGTAAAATTAAATTTTTTTTGGATTTTAAATTTTTTCGTTGTTATGGTAGGTGATACAATGTACGAAATCTGTGATACAATGCATGAACTGAATAAATGATAACATGCAAGTGCGATTGAGTAAAGGAGTGAATCGCTACAACTTCTTCAATAGGTATGTAGAAAAAATTGTAAATGGCGAACTAATTAAAACCTGGAACTATAAGAAATGTGGAACAAAAAAATTGGAAACACCAATACTCCGAAATTTTGATAAACGATTTATATAATTGAATGAAAAAGGGCTCTGCGGCCAATAAAAACATCATTTTCTCATTTATCCTGTACCCATCCTATAAAGTAGATGTCAAGTACGTTGTATGGAAATGTTTCAAAATAAAATACATACAAGTTTATAACTAAATTAACAATATTTTGAAAATTAAGCCCCAATTCCACTGTGAAAAATTGACTGAGCTGACTTGAAGTTGGAAGAAGACAACAAAAAATAATCCATCAGAGAGACAAAGACAAAGTATTTTGTTATTGTTTTTTTATAGCAAATTTTATGGATACATCTTGACAGCAAACAAAAACATAACCAATAATTATTTAAAAAAATTATGAATTAGTGTTAATTCGAGTATTTTTACGATTCAAAATAATCTAAATAATTAATGTCAGCTCAGTCTATTTTTCACAGTGGAATTGGGGCTTAATGCATTTATCAAACGAGCCAAAAAGGCACACATTGATTGGATTAGGGTTAAGAAATGACATTTCATACAACCAACATTGCTATATAGCCACCTATTAGAATTTTTTTAAACTAAAATCCCTCTTTCGTAAATTATATGCGTAACTACTTCTAACAACTACACCATCACTTGAGCATGAGTAGTTGCGAGTAGTTTGCTAACGCCAATGGAACACGCTTATTGATGAAATTTGTTAGTTGTTATACCTATCATCAAAAATCTTAAACGGTAAATATTTGCTATATAAAGCCCTTGTTCATCCACAACCAACGTTCACTGTAAAAATTCTTTTATTTCAATTAAATTATATTCAGATCATTTCAAACATTTTCATTCTGAAATTAAACGTTTTGTTTGTGCTAATATTAAGTGTCAAAGAGTATTTGTTGATTTGTTGTTGGAACAGTTGTTTTAGTAAAACTAAACAAAAAATTTAAATTCTACTACTACTGCCTCTTCAAATGAAGAAAATTTGTTTTAAACGGAAATTGCTTCTTTTAAGATTGACTCAATGAAAATATTTCGTGATTTATTTTCTATTTCCGAAAAACACATCAAATTTGCGTTAAACTCATGATGTAAAAAATCAAAACCCACAAATATCTTCAATTTAAGAATTGCTAGTAGCTCCAAAATATTGTACTTCTGAATATTTGATATTGAAACAATTGGAAAATATGAATATTTTAATCAAAATGAAAAATTTGAAATTAGGATCGAAAGGTACTTTAGTGTATTCTAATTCGAATTGAATTGTAAACAAAACATTCGACTTTTCATTACAAATCGTAGATCTGAATAGTTTATTTTCTGCCTTATTTATAAAATGTTTAAAAATATTTCATTATTACCAATTTGGTAATTTGGGTCCCGTGGGAGTTGCAAGTCTCCTATCGGGCGCGTCCCTAGGTGGCGGATAGGGGGATGCCCTCACCGGTTCACCGGCGGGTAAGTGGGAAATAAAATACCACTCGTGGACCAAAACTTGCAAGAAGCGTCTGTTCATCAGGAGGTGCGGCTTTAAACAGCGTCTGTTCCTCATGCAAGAGGCGGCTGATTTCTTGCCTGGCAGTAGGCATAAAGTGCTAAGGGAAGGACACCCTGATCAAAAACCAACCATGGGTAGCGAAGAAGAAAAATTTACGGTGCAGGGATCCGGACACCCAGTACCGGCGACCTTTGGGAGTGAGCGAGTGGGCTCCCAGTCGTCGAAATCCATCGACTACAATGTCTCAGCAATTGTGCACTTGGCAGCTGGGGCAGATAAAACTTCAAGCACTGCTACTACTGCTGTGGCAAATTTCGCTGCAGCAAGTAAAATAACGTCATTACAATATCTGGCTGATTCTTTTCCTGTTATTACTGGAAGCCCAGAACAAGATATAAAAGTATGGCCCTTTGGTGGAAGAAGTACGGCACTTCGTAGAACACCACCTTCAACTCCACCGTCAGCGAGCACCAAAATGCTTAGTGAACTTAACAATGAGAAGGAAAATATCTCTTCTATGAAGCATACAACTCTCAAGCAAACTTCTGAAGTCACGCAAAGTGCACAAACAGTTAAAATAAACAACGCGGAGTTAATAAATAAATTTGAGCAAATGGAGAAGTTAATCGCGCAGCTGAACAATGAAATCGCGCAGCTGAACAGTGAAGGAAAGTAAATAAAAATAAAAACGCAGGAAACTCAGCATTAATGAACAACCAATTTCAAGTGCTCATCACACTGATGAAGATGAGCTTGAAAGCGAAACCAATTGGAGACTACAGAAAGCCAAGAGAGCAAATAAGAAAATAAGAAAAGAAACCAACCCAAGTAAGAGGATAGCTGAATCATCGCCAGAAGTTGAGCCAATTCAAACTCACTTTAAAAATGTCAATGCAATTACTGCACCAAAAGTGCATGAGTCAGAAAAGAAGAAACAGGACTCACCCCCGATCAATATACTAGGAATAACAAATTACGGTATTATTCAGAAATGACTACAAAGTAATATCGCTCAGTAATAATATCTGGAAAATAAATACAACAGAGCCTGAAGACTCTAAAGCTCTAGCTAACAAGTTAAATGCTGATGGTCACCAGTGGTACACTTACGAGGATAAAAATGATCGTTCAATTAAAGTAATGGCAAGAGGTCTACACCCAACTTGTTCAAAAGAGGAAACCATTGAGGACCTGAAAAACAGAGAATGAAATGAGAAATGTTGAAATCACAAGAAGAGGTCTCCCACTTTTCATGCTAACCTTCGACAACCAAGAAAAAATCGAAAATATTTATAATATTAAGGCTATCCTTAACCTAAGAGTTAAAATAGAAACACCGAGAAAGGTCACTCGACAAATTCCGTAATATAAAAACTGTTAAGATTATAATCATACACAAAAATGCTGCCATCGAGAAGCAAGATGTGTTAAATGTGCAGGAAAACATGCAGGAAATGACTGCACAATTTCCCGAAATACAACACCGAAGTATATCAACTGTAATGGCCAGCATTTAGCCAATTACAGAGGATGCGATGTTGCAGTAGAACTGCAAAACTTGTTAACTTACAAAGAGAGCGAGTAAATGAAAACGTTACTTATGCTCAAATAATTCAGCAAACAAAGCAGAAACAGACTAAAGTGGATCTCGTTTTACAGGACATACTGAGAAATCTAGAGAACCTCAACAGAAGACTTACTTCGCAGGAAATGAGCCTGCAGAACTCACTAGAAGGAACGAAATCACAAACTAGTTTCAATAAAAGAGTAGAAGAAAACCTTGGTCGAGTGTATCAAAATATAAATTATATAAAATCGAGTTATAAACCAAAGAAATGAATAAAACATTACGAATTGTAACCTGGAATGCAAATGGGCTATTGCATCACATCCAAGAACTAGATATATTTTTAAACATGCATTATAGATATATGGTATGTCAGAAACCCATTTCACCAAAACCTCATTCTGTAAAATAAAAGGATATAATTGCTACCATGCATTACATCCAGAGAATAAAGCTAGAGGTGGATCAGCTATCCTCATAAGAGATTATATAAAGCATAACGAAGAACTTAAAGTTGAGAAGCTTTCCATGCAAGTCACAACAATCAAAATACAATTAAACAATACTGAAACCTGCAGTATCTCAGCAATCTATTGCCCCCAAGATACAATCTCAAACAAGTAGATTATACTAATCTTCTCAAAACACTAGAAAGTGTCTTTTTAATTGAAGGTGACTATAATGCAAAAAATGCCTATTGGGGATCACGGTTAACGACCGCTAAAGGAAAAGAACTGTTCGCAGCAGGCAAACAACTAAAATGCGGTTTTCACTCGGGCGGTACACCAACCTATTGGCCCTCGGATATCACTAAGACTCCAGATCTTATAGACTTCTTTATTACTAGAGGGATTTCAGATAAATATATCCATATAGAGAACAGTGAAAGTCTATCATCAGATCATTCACCAGTAATTATGATACTTAGCCAAACAATTATTATGAAAGAGAGCAACCCGAAATTAACGAGCTTCAAAACCAATTGGGATCTCTTCCAAACACGGTTACCAGAAAGAATTAATCTGCAGAACCCAATACAGGGACCAGTTCAAATAGAAGACGAACTAGATAAGCTCATCCATAATATCCAAAGTGCTGCGTGGGAAAGCACTCCTAATAACAATCAGGAAATGAAACGCAATGTTAGCTATCCAGAGGAAGTGAGAGAACTTCTTAAAAATAAAAGAAAAGCACGGAAGAATTGGCAAAAACATCGAAACCCGGAAAATAAGAGGGTATTTAATCTTTTGTGTAACAAATTAAAATATCTAATAAAAGACATTAAAAATCAGTCAGTTAATAAATATCTCAGCACTCTAACTGGGCAAAAAGATACTGATTATTCATTATGGAAAGCAACAAAGAATCTTAAAAGACCCAAACTTCAGGTTCCTCCAATTACCAATTAAAAATAAAGAAAATTGGACTCGAAATGCTAAATAAAAAGCAGATTTGTTTGCAAATCACCTTGAAGAAACATTCCAACCTTTATCCACATTTTGTGATTATATTAAATAAATGTGTGGCCGCATACTAAAAATTGTGCATTGTGTGGCCATAAACTAAATTTATTTTGTTCGTTATTTTGTGCCCCCATCGCTCTATATACAAACCCAACACCCAAAACAAACGGAAGAGGAAAATATTACCCCGATAAATAAACAGGATGAAATAAAAATTACACCTATAACATCGAAAGAACTAAAATGGCAAATCAAGAATAATCTGAATGCGTCGAAGGCTCCAGGGTATGATCTCATAACGGGTCAGATAATAAAAGTGTTACCGGAGAATGCGTTGAGGAAACTAGTGCATATAATCAACGCAGCATTTCAACTAAGATATGTACCAAGACAATGGAAAGTTGCAGAAGTAATTATGATACTTAAGCCGAACAAACCTCCGAACGATAAAGCTTCATATAGGCCAATTTCTCTGCTACCAACATTATCGAAACTATTTGAAAAGGTTCTTCTTAAAAGATTAAAACCAATTATCGAAGAAAGGAATCTTATCCCCTCATATCAGTTTGGAATTAGGGAAAAACATTCTACGATAGAACAAGTACATCGAATTACTGATGTAATCGAGAAATCATCAGCATCATCAACAAATATGCTCAACTATATTCCTTGATGTAGCGCAAGCATTTGACAAAGTACGGCACCAGGGGTTAGAATTCAAACTTCACCGAGATCTTCCGGAGCAATATTTTCAAATTCTAAAATCATACATATCAGAGAGGCATTTCCGAGTAAAGTATGAGAATGAATACTCCCAACTAAAAAGGATAACAGCAGGAGTTCCTCAAGGAAGTGTTCTTGGGCCGATCCTTTATCTCCTGTATACTAGAGATATACCAATTACAGAAGCAACAATGGCGACTTTTGCCGATGACACGGCCATACTTGCAACGGCAAAAAACATCAATGACTCCACTAGTAAATTATAGAAGGCTACTAACCTGATATGTAATTGGACAAAGAAATGGCGAATTAAATTAAATGAAGCAAAATCAATCCAAGTAAACTTTACAAATCTAAAAGTTAATCATACACCAATAATGATAAGCTCGATAGTAGTACCACATGCGAACACTGCTAAATATCTTCGCATGACTTTAGATGCTAAACTTAGATGGAAGGAACAGATAAAAAAGAAGAGAGAAGAACTAAATATAAAATTTAGAAAAATGCATTGGCTCCTAGGGAGACAATCTGAACGATTCATAACAAACTGCTGTTATACAAACAAATTCTGAAACCTGAATGGACATATGGTAGTCAACTTTGGGGTTGTGCCAAGAGGACAAATATCAAAATCATACAAACAGCTCAAAATAAAATCCTGCGATGTATTGTTAATGCACCGTGGTACATTCGAAATGACAACCTCCATCGAGATCTAAAGATCGAGCTTGTCGCGGATGAAATCAAGAATCATGCAACAAAACACCTACAACGTCTGCACCAGCATGAAAATCTGGACATACGCTGTATGCTGAATACCACACCAACAAGAAGACTGCAAAGAACCAAACCTTTGGACTTATCGCGACCAGGAGGTCAGTAGACTTACCGTGGCGAAAAATCTGAGGAGGAGTTACACGAAACGGGGGATAATCACTTGATTGTACCTACTAATCAAAAACTTTATTAAGCAATGTAAATTACTTAATTAAAAAAAATAATAATTAATATTAAATAATAATTAAAAAAAAAAAAACTTATTACCAATTTCAATTTATTTCTACGATTTTGAATATCTTAATCCTTTGGGTTTCTCATAATTGTATTCAAAAGCTTGGCGCAGTTTATCTTAAAATATTATACAATACCGGATTATATTTCATCAAAATTGTCACATATATTTTTGGCAATGCTTTTGTTTTACTGAGGGCAGGAACAGTTTGGGAATACTGCAGTGTTTAATCCATTAATAGAGCAACTGAATAGTTTGCAAAGTAATGGAATCATTGGAAATCACAAAAATTATTCCGTTGATATGAAATACTTGGTTAAGGTCAATAGCGATAATCTCAGAAATATAATAACTTATCAACAAAATATCAAGTTAAAACTGGTTAAGTTTAAATAGGTAGTTAAATTGGTAGATTCCAACGGAAATTGAAGTTTACGAATTTTTTATTTGGAATTCCTTAAAAAAGTTTCACGTAACAGAAACTTTTAGTGTTGACTGTACGTACGATATTTTAGAAGGTGTATTACAAAAAATAAATATTTCTCGATAGAACAATTAAATCAAAGAATAGAATTATTTAATTTCGGGCCATACACTAAAAGACCACCACTATTCAATAAAGATTGCCTCATAAAAAGTAAATTCAAATTTTCTCTTCCGAAATGAAAACAGTTATAACCTTTTTACATTTAATAATAGGAGATTTGGTCCCTTTAGAGGTAATGGAATGGCAACTATTAATTTGTTTAAGGGAAGTATTGTTATTATTATTTAGAAAAGTACATCCCAAAACATCCACAAAGTAAGTAAAAGCTTCTTGAAACCATAATTTCATTTTTTGTTGCACTATGCAAGAATAATAGAAAATATTGGACCACTTGTTTTAATAAATTCTATGCGTTTCGAAGGTAAGCGTCAGTCAATCCTTTAAAAAATTTAACTGCAACCGCATCAAAATTTTGAAAACTACAACGAAATTTGTGATAGACCCGTTTATCATCCAATCGCAAATAAAAAGATAGATAATAAAAGTTTGACAGAAATAAGCTTCCAACTTAGTGACATCGAAAAACGCATTTTTTCAGAAATACCTTGGATACATTTTTACGGTACACTCTATTTTTTAATAAACATTTTTTTTTGCTTTTAAAGTAGAAGTATCTGATTTAAATATTGTAAAAGATTTAAAAAGTATTGTACTACACCTTTTACATATAGTACGAGTATATGTAATTAAAAATAAAAGAAATAAGTAATTAAATAAAATATGAATATTTGTTTAGTCAAATTAACCGAATAGGAATTTCTCATAACTGTAATAATTTGAATAAAATGATTCTGTGAACCGAACATTTCAGGCACGGCGGCAATCGATTGATTTTTTTTTACTCGATTTTATTAACTGAAATAGCGATTCCCTCAAAATTTTAATTATTACCACTCGATCAGACCAATCATATTTGTAGTATGTACATTCATGATAACAATGTTTCTGGTTAAAGCAACCCTTTGTGCAAACTGAATGGCCAGTTATGATACCAAATTACCCGATCGTTACAATATTCAGTTAGTAAATCAGATCAAATTAGTGATCATCACAATCTTTTTCAGACTTGAGTTAACATATTAACGGGTTGCTGTAACTTATTTATAGTTGCTGTTGTTAATAAAAGAGATTGTTTCAATATTCAATGAAGTTGCTACAACTTGATATCGTTTAGTCTTACTTATTCATTAGGTTGTCACAATCGAATTTAACAAATACAATTACAACCGACAGATCACGGTTGGGCACATTTTTGATTGTGACAACCGAATTTATTCTCTCGGTGTATAATCTCGAATTATAAGAAATTTAAATTTTTTGAAAAAAAAAAAATGAAAAAAACTGAAAAAGGAAATTAAGTTCTTAGTTTCTGATGGTGTTTATTCGTTCTTCTTGTGTGTTGTATGTAGTATGTATACGAGTGAGGAAAATACAACAAAAAAGCAGCAAGCAACACAATCCTAAAATTATCATTTGTCACTGTGTATTTCGTGTTCTGCAGAAGCCTGAGCAGAGATATTAAGGCTCAATATCATCCCCGGTGATGCTGTGTCGTAAATCTAAAGCTGTAATATCATGTTCAAAATTATCCCCCCTTAAAAAACAAACGAAATCAATCGATATTTTCTCAAAACAAGAATCGCATAAACAGGTTCCGTAGTACACAAACCACAATAACAACAAAAATGAAACGTGTATCTATATTTATGTATATGTACATTAGTTAATTTGAATGTGTGTGCAAAGGGTCAAATAACGGGACCTTTGTTATTACGTTTTTAAATCGCAAAATTGATTTTTCTCTAACTTTTTTATTTTCATATCGATTTTTAATTTTAGAATTTGATTGGAACGAGATGGATATATATCGAAATTACGGCATAAAACGAAACTTGTATAGGCGCTTGTATAGGCGGTTATTTTTGATGTTAAATTTATAAACACACATACAAACATAAACATGATGGTTAATCTGAAATTTATACATACATATACAATCACACCTTTAATTTATGTATCCATAAATAGTATGGCCAGCAACACTGCATTACTAAACAAAATATACCCGATAATCACTTTCACTACACACTGTAATTGAAACTTTCACACACTATTCACTTTCACTGAGGTCTTTAAGAGGTACAATAAGCAAAATAGTGCACATACACGGAAATCTAATTAAATTTATTATTTTTATTTAACACATACATACAATAGATACACAAATCCGATGCGATTAATTTAATTTAAATTGTCACCCACAAAATAGTTTCACAAAATACAAACTTTGTGCACAAAGTATAAAATTAATAAAAACTTTCGAAGAGGACGACGAAAACACGTCTTTCCTCTTCGATCGTCAATGACCGACCTCCGAAAGTTCTGGTGGTTGTATATTGTACTAAAAATGAAATTAATTAAATTTTAATTCTTCTTCGTTCCTAGGTGAAAGTCGAGACCCCACAGACAGTAGCAAATCAGTAATTAACGAAGTTTGCGAAGAAATTTCCGAAATTTTAGATGGTTTTAGTTTTAAATCACCGATTCAATTCTTCAATATTGAAACTGTTAACTTTGTATGTATGATTTATTTTGGACATAAAATGCTTTTACCATTTTTTTTTTATTAAATGAATACTTTTAGGTGCACTTTGAACATTCCACCATAAATTTAAAAATGACATATGTGAGAAAAAGCATCACGAACAAAAAAAATCTAATCCAAAACCCAAAATATATTTTAACGGCCCAAAAATCCATTCCTTAGCTTATCGTTTGTAAATCTATATATATGTATGTCTACATAAGAATATGTGAAGATTTACTGCGGAGAAAATCTGTGCCACCACAACAGAAAATAAAAACAATTTTCCTCAACAATTCATTCTTATCAGTTCGTGGTTATTTATCTACCCAGAAAAATATTCTCATGGGTCAAATAATAACAACAACAAAACAACATGTACATACTTATTCATACGTACTATTGTATATACAAACGAGTAAACTGTATTATACGAGATACAAGCCTCAAAAAAAAAATCGAAATTCATAAAATTCTGTGCGATCGAATCCCCACACAAGTATCATACCTTGAGGAACGATTTCTTTTGTATTGTATTGGATGATGGTGAGATACTCCATAACAAAATATATACATACATACACACATACAAAATTCTATTAATAAAATTTTTTATTTTGTTTGAAAACTTCCTAAATTATATTTATCCATTGACCATGTAATTTGATAATTGCTTAAGGATATTTTTCCAGATTTTTTTTTTTTTTTTTTTTTTTGTTATGTTATTTTGGTTTCTCAAAAAAATTTTTGTTATTCGATGATGAAAGGACGAAAATGTGATAAAAATTGATTTTTGGTGTATTTTATAAGATTGAGAGAGTTTTCTGCTTTCTCAAAGTTTTATTTTTAGCTTCGCCTGATCTGAATATTAAATTTCAAAATTAAATACGTTCTATTTTTGTTTTAGGTTTATTGTGGCGTGGATATTTAAATTCAGGAAACCATTAATTGATGTAAATGTAATTGTTATATTTGGATAATACCCGAATTATCTCGAAAACCAAGAATTTCTGGAAAATGTTTTCCAAACCAAAGTTGGATGGTTTTGAGGAGGGAGGAGGACAATATAATTTATTTTATACACTACTACACGTCTTTTTGAAGAGCTCTATCTTTGTGAAAAACTGTCTTACAGAGATGGAAAAATGAATTTTAAAGCTTCGAGTCTCTAGTTTTTAGATATATTAGCAGAAAATGTTTATGAGATAGCGTTTTGGCGCAATCATAAGAAATAGCGCGAGATAAAAATTTTCCAAATTTTTTTTGAATCCTCCGGCTCGAGAATATTTTTTTAGTCGAAACAATGCATCGGTCAGTTAGTTTGCTAAAATTAAGCTTCAGTTCAATTTTTTAGGTGCCTCCACGTTAATTTTTTGCCGAGATATCTGACTTTGAAAGAAAAAGGATCATTTTGCCTTTGATCACTGATTTCTCAACATCCAATGATCGCACAGTAAATGTATAGGGCAGTTCTAAAAAGCTAAACCATCATTTCCTTCAAGATTCTTTATAATTTTTTGCGAAAACAAAATTCACCCTCGACATTAATTTGAAAAAATGCAAAAAATGACTTTTAATTGTTTTTTAATAAATCTACCGCTAATTTACAACTAGGATGGATACAGGCTATTCCTTAATCGATTGTGATGCAATTCGACTTGTTTATTGGAAATGGGATTTTAAAACAATTTCTTGATAAAGTTCTGGATTATGGCCAATTATTATGAAACTTGGCTATTTCTTAACCAATTTGGTTACTATTTTTGACTGGCGCTATTTCTTTCACACAAATTTTCTGCTAAAAAATCTGGAAACTAGAGACTTGAAGCTTTAAAATTCTTTTTTCCATCTCTGTACGACTATTTTTCATAAGGATACAGATTTTCAAAATACAAGAGTAGTCTATTTTGGGGTTACTTTAAAAGTTATTTCGAGGTCAAACTAGTTTTTTGAATAGGATCCTATATTTTTTTAAGCATCAATGTATTGTAAGTAAACAATTGAACATCTTTTATTTGAAATAGTTGTTACGGTAAATGCTCCGACGCGTTCATTTGAATTCATTACGAATGTTGAATATTAATGCGGCCGTTGCGTTTAGCGCATCAGTTTTGTTTTTTTTTTTTGCAATTTGTGAGGAGGCAGTACCATTTTTTTTGTGTTAAGCCGTTTCCGGTTGGTGAAGTAGGAGAGAGACGTCGGTGTATAAAAGAGGCAAATTTCGGCCACACGAGATAGTCAGTTAATATTTTTAAGATCGCATACTCAGTATTTTTGAGTGAGATAAGTGAGTTTAGTTAGTTTATCTATAAGAAAAAAATATATAAAATATAATTTTGAGTGATACCGTACGGCTTTTTTAATTTAGTCGGTCGATTGTTGGATATAAAATTTGAGTCACAACTTTAGTGGTCAGTTATTGTAAAGTTTTGTTCGGTGAAAAGAAGAAAGAAATAATAATAAAACCATAATTCAATAAAATTTCTTCTTTTGATTTTCGCGGGAAAACGAACGAAAAAAAAAACCCGATAAAGATAAAAATTGGAATCAACTAACGGAAAGAATGAAAACGAGAATCCATTTTTTTTTTGTTCTGGTCAAAAATAAAAATAATGAAACAAATGAATTCAATGAAATTAATATTTCATTTCGTATTTAATTATAGAATATTATAGTGTCTAAGTCTAGAAAAAAAAAATACAGAAAATTTATTAAATACATGAATTAAAAGTATGAGTAACGAAAATTAAGATAAACTTAAAATAAAAGAGACCAATAATGATAATGAAAGTGAATGGACAGTTATACAGTGGTACGTGTAAATATTGATAAATTAATTCCATTGATGGTAATGTTTCCATCACGTCATAATAATAATAAAAATAAACGGATAATTTTAACAGTGGTCATGAACAAATACTAGTGATCTGTGATGCTGGTGTGTGCTTTTTTTATTTTGGTGTTAAAGTAAAAAAGCATAATAATATACTAAATAGTACGTTAAAGGCTTAAAATGAAATTTTTGTTTGGTGAAATTGTTTGAGTGCGCGCAATATTTTCTTTTTCTATAGTGGTATATTTGAACGATAACTTAGATAATACCACAAAATATATGGACCCAAAACGAAAAAGAAAAACATGAAATGGTAATACGAGTGATATAGTGAACAATTTTGCGTGTAATTAGTATATTTTATTACCTAAAATATTGTATTTTATGCGCACAGTGCATAATATAGAGAACAAGAATAAAAACACTTCATTTTTCTTGGTATAAGGGGAACATGGATATTAACAAAACAACAATAAAAATAAAAAAATCCCGTAAAATCACACCATTTCGTGCAAAATGGTGTTTGTTCAGCTATCAATATACAGCATCTTCATCGCCCTCATGTGAAACGTGAATGCAAGTAAAATATAATTTTTTTTTTTTCTAAAGTTTTGTTTTGATTTAAAGTAATAATTTTTACACATTTAGTTTTACAAGAAAATCATTTAAGTTAAATTTCCTCTTGGAATAATTATTATTAAATCTGAATTTTAGAATAAGATTAGGTTAGCTAGGGAGTAGAACCATTTGTTATTTTTTCTAGTAGTTGTGTTTATAATTTCTGAGTTTGTACGAAATATAAATTTCAATCGTTCCGTTTAAAATATTAAAATATGGAATTTGTTTCTTGTTTTCTAAGATTTTAATTTTGAGAATGTTATAAGTTCGCAAGTTCTGTCATTGAGTGATGAGGTTAGTATAGGCTGCCAGATTCAGTAGGTAAGTATTCTCCGTCTGCTCTTCCTTCTTAATTAAATTCCTTTCGTTTTCCTAAAGCGGTCTAACAAAAGTTGGTGCATCCTCCAAAAACCACCCACCCCAGCCCTGAGTTCTAGCCACGCTAAAGTGACCACCTTGGAGGCTCTGCTCGAATAATTTCTCATTTCAGTTCCGGCAGATGTACAGAGGAGCAATAATTTGTATGTATCATCCTACAACAATCTATAAACCACACCGGTAACATAGTTTTTGTTA
This sequence comes from Tipula vernalis, assembly GCA_958295665.1. Lineage (NCBI taxonomy): Eukaryota > Metazoa > Arthropoda > Insecta > Diptera > Tipulidae > Tipula > Tipula vernalis. The sequence continues at coordinate 56,493,067 of OY282559.1, read as the reverse complement.
AGAAGAAGCTATAGAAATCATATTCCTTAAAGAGGGCAATTTTTAAAAATTAGCTCAAATTTCCGTCCGTCTGTCCGGACGTCTGGATGTCTGGATATCTGTATGTCTGTACCCATGGTATCTCAAGAACGGCTTATCCGATTTGGAATTTTTTTCGCGGGTTGAGTTGAAGTTGAGTTGTGGTTGGATAGGATATAGTGAGTTGTTGACCAATTTTTTATAATGCTGGTTTGAGGATTGAGTTCCGGTTTAGTTGGGGTTGGAATAGGGTTTAGTGAGCAGTTGAGCAATCTAATACAGGGAGCCTCACTACAACGGAAATCGACGGGACCAAAATACTTGTCTGTTGTAGTGAGGTGTCCGTTAAACTGAGGATTTGTTTTCTTTTTTATAAAAATGTTAATGGGATTCTACATCTTATCCAATTTTAACGAAATCAAGCATTTCCAATGGAAATGGGATTCTCAAATGATTTTTAGGTGAAGTTGTGGAAAATGGCCAATTAGGACGGAACTTGCCTATTTCTCAACCGATTATGATGCAATTTGACATGTGCGTTGGAAATGGGATTCTAATATCATTCTTGGTTAAAATTCTAAAATATGGCCAATGATGACGAAACTTGGCTATTTCTTAACTGAATATCGTGAAATTTAACAAGTGCGTTGAAAATGGGACTCTCAAATGGTTTTTAGATAAAGTTCTGGAATATGGCCATTAATTATGATGAAATTTGACATGTGCGATGGAAATGGGGTTCTAAAATGAGTTTTAGATAAAGTTTTGAGTCAGAAGTTAGATAAAGGGTCCATTTTTTTTGTAATCGGGGTGTGCAGTGTTGCACGGTGTTCACAGGGCAGAAATACACCGAGTCAGTTAACATAAGGCAAATTTACCCGATATGTACAGAGCTATATTATTTCGAACGCAGGAAGGAGAATAGTTAATTATGGAAACATTGTTTTCGAATCAGATTCCAGTGATGACGAAATTCTTAAAGGCAATGCTGAGAGAATAGAGAATTTCTGTGAAGAAATAGTGCCAACTGTCAGTGATTCACAATTCCGAGAGAATTTTAGAATGCGGATCTCGACATTTCAAAAATTATATAAGGACATCAATGATTTGGATATTCATATTTGCTATCCGGGAAGAAGTGGGTTAAATATGGAAAAACAAGTAATGATCGGATTATGGTTTCTTGGAAACAGAGAAACAATTAGGTATTTAATTTAGAACCTTCAACCATTAGTTGGTTTTACAATTATTGTTTTTGTAGATCAATAGCTGGACGATTTGGGTTTGCTAATTCTACAGCTTGGGTGGTGATAAAGAACTTTTCACAAAAATTTTTGCGTCTTAATGTTTCCAAAGGAATTATTAAAAAAAAGAGAACCATTCATTATTTAAAACAAAAATAAAGGTTTGGAGGTGACAATGGCATTTCAAATTATTTGTTACCGAATTACTTGACTAATACAATATTGTTTTGCAGGCATAATTGGAGCCATTGATGGGAGCCACATTCCAATAATTGCACCAATAAATCATCCATAAGGGGTTTCATGCGATCCTTTTACAAGCGGTATGTAACGAAATGTTGGAGTTTATTCATAGTTATGCTGGTGAATGCGGTTCAATCCACGACTCACGTCTTCTGACTAATTTAGTAAGGAAAATCGCATCCGGCAAACAATAAAATTTATTGAGTAAATGGTCACAGTTACTTACATAAAATTATAATTACAGGTGGAGCTGCCGTTAATGCTAATGAACATCTACTTTGGATTCAGCATACCCATTAAAGACGTGGCTCCTACCTCCATTCACAAATAATGGACAGTTCACTGATAGGCAAACAACCTACAATATCGTACATTTAAAGTGTCGAGTCATGATCAAAAGGGCATTTGGGCTCTCGAGTCATGATCACAAGGGCGATTTAGGCGAATAAAATATTTAGATACTAGGGATCCTGTTTTAGCTCCATTATATATAGGAGCTTCATGCATTCTTCATAATTATATTCTAAAAAATAATCCTGGATCTACTTACGAATTTATCGAAGAAATTGAAGATGACGATTCTGACCAACTAAGATATCCGGATGATGTCGATTCAGATACTGACGATGATTTATCTTCTGATATTGCCTTCATAAAAAGGATGGCTATTGTAAATGACCTATTCTAGTTCACCGATTTAATAAAATTAATTTTTAAATTGGAAAAAATAAGCGTTTTATTTCATTTTTCATTTGTTTACAGATGATTTATTCATTCAACCTTTCTCGGTAATCCCAATAATATTTGAGTTAATTTGGACGTCCTGCCGTCATTTGCTCAGCAATTTTCTCTATAGCCGTTGTGTATCTTCCCATTAATTTGAGTTTTTGGCTTCTATAATGGTTTATATTTACTTGCGCTTCACCTGAATTTTTTCGTTTTCTATTACTACGATCTATGACTTTAGTCGTGTAGCTAGTTGGTTCGATTACATTGACCTCATCCTACACTTTCAGATCTGCCGTCTCTATAAGCTCACTAGTACTCGAGAATAACGCGACAGCTGTTATTTCTGGTGAAGATTTAATTATATCACCTACTGAATCGTGATAGGTCCAATGTTTGATGTTATTGCCACTTGTTCCGTTATGCAATTTTGTTTTCTTGTACTGCCTGACTAGTCCCTTCCATTTATTGTCGCACTGGTCCATGTCAAATTTATGTTTCATTTTTTATTTATTTCGCCCACTATTTTTTTAAAAACATTTTTTTTAACAGTTGATGTCAACTCGGCATAATAAACTTCCATTAAATATATAAATGCTTTGGTCAGATCATGGGTCCATTTAAAAGCTAAACCACACAAAATCAAAAAATTATAACATATTATACCTAACTGTTGGTTTGTTCCTCCATTATCTCCATTATTTAATTAATCAATTTATTGTTATTTTTAGGTTATACTGTCACGAAAATACAATTATTTTCTTTTTAATGTTGTTCCCCCTTTTCATTCTAACATATAAATATTTTAGCTTATATTTTGCTTTCATTACCCTTCGCTTTATTTCAGAGCAAATATTTGTGCCTAGTGTGTACATGGTGTAGAGTACAGTGCACAAAAAAATGCAATGGACAGTGTAAAATTACTCAGACCGAATAAAAAAACATAGTGTACATTTTGACAGCGCCCTGCACGCCCCGGTTACAAAAAAAAAGACACAAAGTTAAACAAAATCATTCTAGAATTCCATTTCCAACACACATGTCAAATTTACTCAGAAATAGCCACGTTGCATCCTAATTGGCCATACATATGTATGCATAATTTACTAAAGGTTCAATTTGAAGTGTAAAAGGAACAAATTGAAGTGTAAAAGTTTCAATTTGAAGTGTACTCGTAAAACCTGTATCATCGCAGAAATATCTTTCCATGTCCGCCCTAATAAAGTGTTAGCTTATCTAAAGGGGGTTTTGAAAAACGTAAAGAGACAAACTTTTAGATCCCATGCAATTGAAGTTTCTCAATACCTTTGAAAAAGGTATTGAAAAACTTCAATTCCATGGGACTTAAAAGTTTGTCATGATGGTATGATGGTGATTGTATGATGTTTTGTAAATATGATGGTATGAGTTGAGCAGAGGGTTGAGATTTGGTTCGAGCTAATTTGAGTTGAAGTTGAGTTAGGATTTAGTTAGCCTGCATTGGTGTTAAGTGAGGTGTTCAGTTGGGGAATTATTTAATAGTTGAATTGGAGTTAGGTTAAGGATTGATTTAAACGTTGATTTGGGGCTGGTTTGGTGATTAATTTGAGGGTTTTGTTGGCGGTTAATCTGGTGATTGCGTTTAGAATTATGTTGCGATTGAGATGAAGGTTGATTTGTACATTGAGTCGGAGGTTGAGCTGAAGATTTATTTCGGGATTGATTTGGTAGTTGAATTAATCAAAACCGAAATTCAGATCACCTCATGAGGTTTCAGCCCATTATATTTTGGTTGTTTTAAAATATCCAGCTGAATCTGATTTAAATTCTTAATTTTAGGTTGACATAGGTTTGGAAGCTGGTTTAACTCTAGTTTTAAGAAATAGTTAATAGATATAAATTGGGTTTTCATTATATTGTCTTAAATTACTAACTATCAGCTACACCAAATGTTTATAACCGGGCCGATCTTGGTATTATTAACTAATCTACCCAATCCTTTCGATTTGTTGTGAGTAAGCGAGTTTACGTTGGTTCTCGGTCTTAGAGTACGGGATATCTTACGGGCTAGAATTTCTTCGAATCTCTTTAAAGCGACAGTGCACCAAATAATGTAAATAAAGCGCTGGTCAGATCCTACCAAAATAAATGTATCAACAATCTACTAGGAAACCCAATAAATTTTACAAAATATTCTTCTGCTTGAATAATTTTATTTGGTACACAGTCGGAATTTGAAGACAATAGTGCTTTAAAATTGTATGTACACTGTTCAAACGATTCCTATCATTAATGTAATATCTAAACCTTAATAAGCTTTATTTGCGTATAAAAGGTGCAACTAACAATAAACTTTTGTACCAACAAGATAAAATTGAATATCAAAGCTACAGATACCGAGAATAAACAACTGCAAAAACCGAATATACCTTGTGGCTAGATAAATTCTACTATGGGAATACGTTCATAGTTTTCTCATAGAAACGCTCGAATAATTTCTCAACTACTAAAACAAATTTTTATTATACAAAGTCTTTACAGAGTTTTTATTACCTTTACCTGAAACGCTTTTCGTAGATGTATTGACTTTACTTGAAACGAAAAAAAAAAAAAAAATCTTTTCAATTTATCAGCATACATGTGTACATATGTTACTTAAATTCTAAGCTAACCGCAGAATAAATCATTAAGTTGAGAAACCTAAACTACTACCCTATACTACTGTTATTTATTCAATTGTGACTATTTTTGCAATAAAAAATTAAATAAGTTTAATTAAATTTTTTGTATCGTTTCATTTAATTATCTTAGTAAAAATTACCATTTTCTAATTGGACACAACGAAATAGTTTTGTCTGCCTTTCTTATCTTCACTCAAAACTACTGTTGTAAATTAATATGAATATGAATACAATTTAGATAATTTTTTTGTGATACATAAATTATAAAAGGTAATTTTTAATTAAGACTTGTAATTTATTATGCTATACATTTTACGTAAAGCAACAATAATCATCTTTTGCACATGATAAAATCATAACTTTTGTACAGTGTTTTCTGGTCGTTGAAACGTGTGTTCGTTTTGACCTTCACACTTCTAGAAAATTTTTAGGGGTGTCCGAATGTTAGAAAATGTTTGTAAGGATAGTGAATTAAAAATATTTGTTTGGAATTTTTGTGTATATCTAAAAAAAAAAAAAAAAAGGATAACAATCTATCTGTACCAAATTATTTATTTAGTATGAATTCAGAATAAAATAATTTTTTTCCTATTTCATGAGCCTGTATGTATGTATGTATGTATATTACGATTTCCATGGAAATAAACCGGAAAATATAATATTGAAATATGGGATACGGATCGTATTGTATGTTTGAGATATAAAATAAGACAAGAAATAACCGAAGAGAAGAGTAACTGAAAAGCTTGTTAGATGATTTCCACTGGGAAAAATAATCTTTCTTCATTTTCTATTTTCTTCAATTTCTTTTACAGTTTACTTCATCGTCATCAAGATATATATTTTGTGTTTAAGATATAAAATATTTTGTATATAAAGATGTACCATACATAAACAGATCCCAAAGAACAAAATTGTAAGCTGTATTTCTTCAATTATCCATTTTAGATTTTATATACCAGTACAACAGCTCTTAATCAAAATACCAGTGAAGCAAATTTCAAATTAGTAAAACAAAAATTAATTCCCATAGTATTCCGAAACAACAACTTCATTTGAATATTATATGATCTTCTACATGTTTACTAAAAAAAAAAATAGGTTTTATCCGTTTTTCCATCAATCCAGAGTAGTTAAGGCGGAATTTAATTATCTTCTGTATACATATTTAAAAGGATGTGTTTTCGTTATTGTACCACATTGGTGCATTATGTACAATAGTTAATTAATCTCTTTTGTATTCTGCCCCTATGTTGTAATCGAACTCATTATCGGAAATGATGATTTAAAAGGAACTTTTATGTTTGAACTGTTCATCTATTAATGTATCACTCATACCTCTGACATCTATCAGCAAAACTACATAAAACAATAGGGAAAGGTGAAGAAAATGTAAACAGATAATTCAAAATTTGTAAATAGAGTTTAGTTTGAAGTAGCAGCGTGATTAGCGGCCCTTTAAAGACGAGATAAGTAAGTAAAAATGGTGTTTTTTAGGTTCAAGTTTTTCAATGAAAAAAGCAATTATATTAAAAAACGTTTATATAAATATATCTACATACCATGAACAACAACATTCAAGAAGACTATATTGTTATTGAATAAATATTAATTGCAGAAATATTATCACTCGTACACCGGTGTGAAGTATTTCACACAAAGTGTAGCTACACAAATTAACGAAAAGTGTAAGTGTACTGAAAAAGTGTAGGCCTACATAAAAAAGTGTAAATAAGAAGTAGAACTAGGCATGGGCTTATATTATATTATATTATTTTATTATATTATAATAAAAATTTCCATAAAGTGGACAGGTCAAGCTATCCGAAACAATATTGGATATTAAAATAAAAAGGGTTGGGTATGTTCGACGCTATTTTGAAAATTGTGAAAGTCAAATAAACTGTCGAAACCCGATGCTACACTATGAACATTTACAAAAATCTCAGAGATGTTACCAGGTGTGGGCTTATATTTCCATAAAGTGGACAGGTCAAGCTATCTGAAACAATATTGGTTATTAAAATAAAAAGGGTTGGTTATGTTCGACGCTATTTTGAAAATTGTGAAAATCAAATAAACTGTCGAAACCCGATGCTACACTATGACCATTTACGAAAATCTCAGAGATGTTACCAGGTGTGGGCTTATATTTCCAGAGAGTGGACAGGTCAAGCTATCCGAAACAATATTGGTTATTAAAATAAAAAGGGTTAAGTCTGTTCGACGCTATTTTGAATATTGTGAAAATCAAATAAACTGTCGAAACCTGATGCTACATTATGAGCATTTACGAAAATCTCAGAGATGTAACCAAGTGTGGGCTTATATTTCCATAAAGTGGACAGGTCAAGCTATCCGAAACAATATTGGTTAATAAAATAAAACGGGTTGGGTATGTTCGACGCTATTTTGAAAATTGTGAAAATCAAATAAACTGTCGAAACCCGATGCTTCACTATGACCATTTACGAAAATCTCAGAGATGTTACCAAGTGTGGGCTTATATTTCCATAAAGTGGACAGGTCAAGCTATCCGAAACAATATTGGTTATTAAAATAAAACGGGTTGGGTATGTTCGACGCTATTTTGAAAATTGTGAAAATCAAATAAACTGTCGAAACCCGATGCTTCACTATGACCATTTACGAAAATCTCAGAGATGTAACCAAGTGTGGGCTTATATTTCCATAAAGTGGACAGGTCAAGCTATCCGAAACAATATTGGTTAATAAAATAAAACGGGTTGGGTATGTTCGACGCTATTTTGAAAATTGTGAAAATCAAATAAACTGTCGAAACCCGATGCTACACTATGACCATTTACAAAAATCTCAGAGATGTTACTAGTTGTGGGCTTATATTTCCATAAAGTGTACAAGTCAAGCTATCCGAAACAATATTGGTTATTAAAATAAAAAGGGTTGGGTCTGTTCGACGCTATTTTGAAAATTTTGAAAATCAAATAAACTGTCGAAACCCGATGCTACACTATGACCATTTACAAAAATCTCAGAGATGTTACCAAGTTTCGGCTTATATTTCCATAAAGTGGACAGGTCAAGCTATCCGAAACAATATTGGTTATTAAAATAAAAAAGGGTTGGGTATGTTCGACGCTATTTTGAAAATTGTGACAATCAAATAAACTGTCGAAACCCGATGCTACACTATGACCATTTACAAAAATCTCAGAGATGTTACCAAGTGTGGGCTTATATTTCCATAAAGTGGACAGGTCAAGCTATCCGAAACAATATTGGTTATTAAAATAAAAAGGGTTGGGTATGTTCGACGCTATTTTGAAAATTGTGACAATCAAATAAACTGTCGAAACCCGATGCTACACTATGACCATTTAAAAAAATCTCAGAGATGTTACCAAGTGTGGGCTTATATTTCCATAAAGTGGACAGGTCAAGCTATCCGAAACAATATTGGTTAATAAAATAAAAAGGGTTGGGTATGTTCGACGCTATTTTGAAAATTTTGAAAATCAAATAAACTGTCGCAACCCGATGCTTCACTATGACCATTTACAAAAATCTCAGAGATGTTACCAAGTGTGGGCTTATATTTTCATAAAGTGGACAGGTCAAGCTATCCGAAACAATATTGGTTATTAATAGCTTTACCTGTCCACTCTATGGACAGGTCAAGCTATTAATAACCAATATTGTTTCAATTTTCAAAATAGCGTCGAACAGACCCAACCCTTTTTATTTTAATAACCAATATTGTTTCAGATAGCTTGACCTGTCCACTTTATGGAAATTTTTATTATAATATAATAAAATAATATAATATAATATAAGCCCATGCCTAGTTCTACTTCTTATTTACACTTTTTTATGTAGGCCTACACTTTTTCAGTACACTTACACTTTTCGTTAATTTGTGTAGCTACACTTTGTGTGAAATACTTCACACCGGTCACTCGTACTTAATATTTTGTGAATTTCTTTTGCTTTTCCTACAATTTTTGAACTTGAAATTTCCTCAGGTGGTAATTTTTGGTATGATTTTTCCAAATTTTTACGGCCATCACTGCCATCTATGTTATTTATATTGACTTAATGACCAAACGAATTGTAGTAAGCTTTTATTTTAATTTGTCCAGAATGCTGTTATGAATTTTTTTTATATTTTGGTTTAAATAATTTAATTATTACAAGAAAATGAAAACGATTTACTTAAACGACATTCATGTGTGTTGAAATTCAAATATTTATGAAAGTATTTCAGAAATCATAAATAAGAATTTGTAATGTTTTCATTTAAAAATTTGTCTAAGGAAAAAAGTGATTTCCCATATGTTTTGTGTATTTTACTATGAAAAGCTTAATTTTTTCCTCGTTTCTAATTCCTTTATAAAAGCTGTGTTTTTTAGACTATGGCTTTGAATAATCAAGGTTGCTTTAGAGATAGGTAAGTAAAAATGCAGAGGCTTCTAGAGTATAGAGCCATAATCTTAATGACGTATTTTTTAGAAGCGTTTTTAGTGGTATAACTTTTCACTGATTTCCATAGGAATCCATAGTAAAAATGGTGTTTTTAGCTTCAAGTTTTTCAATGAAAAAAGCAAAAATATTATAAAATGTTTATATAAAAGTTTTCTACATATCTTTAGGAACAATACACAAGAAGGCCATATTGTTATTAAGTAAATATTAATTGTAAAAATATTAATTTTAAATTATTTCTAAAATATTTTTTTTCGAACTTTCATTTTGAAAAATACATCAAAGTTGGCTCTGACAAATTAAAATAATACGTGCTAAATTTATCTTTAGTTTTACTAGTGTACGTAAGATGTCTAAAATGGTTACAGAAAAATACGAAAAAAAATTATTTAATCGCTAAATTTTCACACGTTCCTATATTTGGTGAATTTGTTTTGCTTTTCCTATAATTTTTGAACTTAAAATTTCCCCAGGTGGTAATTTTTGGTATGATTTTTCCAAATTTTTACGGCCATCACTGCCATCTATGTAATGTATGTTGACTTAATAACCAAACGAATCGTAGTAAGCTTTTATTTCAATTTGACCAGAATGAATTTTTTTTAATATTTTGGTTTAAATAAATCAATTATTACAAGAAAATGAAAACGATTTACTTAAACGATATTCATATATGTTGAAATTCAAACATTTATGGAAGTATCTCAGAAATCATAATTAAGAATTTGTAACGTTTTCATTTAAAAATTTGTCTTAGGAGAAAAAGTGATTTCCCATATGTTTTGTGTGTTTTACTATGAAAACTTTCGCTTTTTCCTCGTTTCTAATTGCCTTATAAAAGCTCAGATTTTTTGATTATGGCTCTATAAAATACAGGGTGCTCTGGTTATAGTCGCAAAATATGCAAAGTTCGTTATAAAGTTTCGACATAGAATTCAAAGGCTCGTCGCTTCCATAATTCGTTCGGTGAAAATCAATTTTCAAGAGTGTGCGAGTACGTAGGTTTTTAATAGGAGCATACAATTATTGGTTCATTAACAAGTACGCACTCAGATTATTACCGTTAAGTAAATCGGAAATAAAAATAGCTCCAGCATGCTGACGACGAATTTCAAGTGGCTCAATTTTCAAAGATTTACATCTATCCACATATGAAGGTAGATTCCTAACATTTTCCCACCAAGGTAATCGACGGTCAAACTCCCCAGTTTTATATGCATAAAAAATGAGAAAAGATTTTTGTATTGATTCAATTTTGCTTATGTGATCAATATAACGTGGAGGCCATACGCATGATGCATATTCGAGCTGTGAGCGCACAAGAGATTGATACATGCAAACAAAAACTCTAGAATTATTAAACTCTTTCATACAACGTTTTAAAAATCCCAACATAGAATTGACTTTGGCACACATCATGTCAAAATGACGATTAAATGATAATGTAGAAGTGAATATAATTCCAGATCCCTTATTTCGTTAACACGATTCAAAGTGTTATTTGCAATGTTGTAATTATAAATAAGATGCGAAGATGAACGTGTAAACGTCACCATTTTGCACTTAGCTACATTCAAAAGTAATAAATTATTCTTACACCAAGAGCTTACCCCGTCTATATCCATTTGTAATTTAACTGCATCAGATAGACTACGAATAGGAGAAAATATTTTTAGGTCATCAGCATATATTAGACACCGGGAAAATTTTATGCTTTTTGTGATGTCATTTACAGATAATATGAAAATAAGTGAACCAAGATATGAGCCCTGAGGTACTCCAGAATAAACATAAATTGGTTTAGAAAAACTGTTGTTAATTACTACACACTGTACCCGCCCAGTGAGGTACGACTCAAGCCATTTGATTAAATTATCATTAATTCCGAAGGATATTAATTTTTGCAAAACAATAAAGTGATTGATGTGAGTCAAACGCCTTACTGAAGTCGGCGTAAATGACATCCAGTTGAGCATTACTCTCAATCACCTCCGTGGCATGTTTCGTAAACTCCACTAAATTTGACACAGTAGAACGCCCACGGAAAAAACCATGTTGACAACTTTAGTCCAAAAAACATAAAATCTCACACAATTGACTCAAACAATTTAGGAATGGCTGACAATAACGGAATACCCCTGTAGTTAGAAAAATCACTCCTATTACCAGATTTAAATATCGGTACAATATGAGACGATTTCCAGCAACCGGAAAAACACCTTTTAAAAGTAAATCATTAAATAAAATTGACAAAGACAGAGCCATTTCATTACTACAATGTTTAAGAAAGTATGAAGAAATACCATCTGGACCACATCCATCCTTAAACAAATGGAGGGATTTAACGATATCCTCTGGAGATATGTGAGGTATGTACAAACAAGAGTTGGTACAACTACCTTCTGCACTAACATATTTGTCATTATCAATATCAGTCTGACTATATATATTTTGAAAAAATGATGCAAATAAGTCAGCAATATCCCCAGAATTATTACTAGTAACATCATTGAACCGCATAGTTGATGGAAATCCAAAAGTTTTCCTTTTGGAGTCAACGAAATTCCAAAATGATTTTGGATTTGAAGTCATATTATTTTGAGCCTTAATAATAAAATTTTTATAAGCAATATAATGCAAATCGTCAAAATGTTTCGATAAAATTAAAAATGCTAATCTGTCGTCAGCGTTTCCGGATAACTTCCATCTTCGATATAATTTTTTCTTACGATTACGTAGGTTTATTAGATCGTCGTTAAACCACGGAGGATTATTACGATTAACTTTTTTATTAGAAACCGGTACAAATCTGTCGAAGCCAATGAATAAAATGTCATAGAAAATTTGCACGTCGCGATCAATATCCACCAACGAAAAACACGAATCCCACTCTACTGATTTGAAATAGGAAATCAGACCATCATTATCAACACGCCTTAAATCATAAGATTTAATAGAATTACAATTATTAGTATTAAAATTAGACACCAAAAACTATGTGTTAAACTCGCAATTCACTTTGTGGATTAATACCGTGCCACAATTCATAAACGAATGGCAATTCTTACCTCGATAACCAATTTGAGAAGATTGAAGTCGATCGCAATGGTAGAAAATGCAGCAGTTAAATTATCCAATGACTTGGAGTAAAAAATCAATCACCAAATGGCTGACAAATTTTATTTATTATAAGATAAATTACGTATAATAAAATTGATGTTATCGCTTCCACGGTTGATGATAAAGAGAATGATTATATTTTATTTTAGCTTTAAGAAGTAGTTTACAATAGTTTTTAATTCATTTAATTCCCAATAGAGGGTTAAAGCTCATTAATAAGCTTTTAATCCATAAACATGAAACGTACTAATTATTCTAATTGAGCTACGCAAATTACTACTATCTTCATAAATGTTAATCAATTACAGAATTGTCAAATGACATTTGTTTACAAATACAATAATATGGTAAGAATTTTTTACAATTAAATTTTATATAAATTAATGGATTAATTATGTATTTCAGGTTACAAGATTTAAAATGAATAATGAAATGAATAAGTATAATTACTAAAAAGTTAACAAGATAAGTATTAAATATTTTATGATTAGAAATTAAAAGTTAATAAAAATGATAAATTTTACTGTATTTTATGTGACAACAAATTCAAGTTCAAGGCTAAGTATTTAAAAATTGTGTTGTTGTGATTAATTTGATTGATGTTTGTTTGTGTTTTGCAGATGTGAATTCATTATTATCAGGAAGAGTTCTTCTGCGATACGATGGATGACTTCAACAATAATTATAATATGTTGTGTTGCAACATACTCCCCCGGTTAAGCAATTATTTGCTTAACTACTGGATATTTAGTTTGCATAATTTTGTCACTGGACGTTTTAATTCACCCGTACTGGTTTTTAATGTGACAACTCGTACTTTGCCGTCTTGACCAGGATGAACCTTGATGACTCGACCTCTAGCCCATGCTAGCGAAGCAGCGTTGTCTTCTTTAATCAAGACGAGCTCGCCTTCTTTGATGTTCTGCTGTTGGTGCTGCCATTTGGACCTTTTTTGTAACATGGAGAGACATTCCAAATGCCACCTTTTCCAGAAACCTCTTGACGTGTTTTGCAGAAGTTCCCATCGTTCATTTAATTTTAGCATAACGTCGTTTGTGCCTTTGTCTGGTACTTCAAGAAGCGATGAACCGATCAAAAAATGGCCTGGTGTTAAAATACGCAAATCGTCGGGATCGTCATTCATTGGTGTTAATGGTCTAGAATTGACTATTGCTTCTATCTGGACCAATAGTGTCTGCATTTCCTCAAATGTAGGAGCTGAAAAGAGGCTTTGAATTTCGAGTCAGCTGGACGTATATTTTTATTTATAATTTTTTTTCTGATTTTTTTTTTTTTTGCAATTTACGCAATTTTTTCAAAATTTCATCTTGAAGATCAGATGTTGTTGAACCGCGAGGCTACTGATAAATCCTGATTGTTGATGCTCAACTGGATATGAGGAATATCCAGATAAAAACTTTTGCAGGGAAATAAAAGGAGTGCGCAGCTTTTCTGCTTGAAATAGAGTGTGAAGTAGTAAACCCAACAGCTGGATATTGCAGCATTATTGTGATTATATCACTAAAGTGTGGCTACATACTTTTTTGTAATGAGCATATGCTCAAATTAGAGTGTGTAGCTTCACACCAAATTTATAAAAATAAATAAATAAATAAAAGCTGATTCGCCTAGTACTCGATGTATATGAGTTTTTATTGACTTCACTCCCGCCTCCCATAAACCCCCAAAATGTGGAGCAGAAGGAGGTATTGTATGCCACTCTATTTTTTCCGTGCCTAGATAAGCAGATACCTTTTCATTGTGGCTTTGGGAATCCACAATTGCGAAAAATTCACCCAATTTTCTGCGAGCGCCTACAAAATTGGTTGCATTGTCGCTATAAATTGCGCTTGGTAGACCTCTTCTCCCAGTGAAACGCTTCAGCGATGCTATGAATGCATCCGTAGAAAGATCGCCAACAATTTCGAGCTGTATGGCCTTTGTTGCCATACATACAAATAGGCATATGTACGCCTTCATTCTCTTGGACCCTCGACCCTTCTTAGAACTTATCGTGATAGGGCCAGCGTAGTCGACTCCAACATTCACGAACGGACGTATTAACGTTACCCTTGGTTCAGGTAAGTTTCCCATAATCTGCTGACCAAATTTAGGACGACTTCTTACACAATGAATACAGCTTTTGGAAACCTTTTTAATAACTTCTTTTGCCCCAATTATCCAATATTTCGTTCTGGTAATGAATAGCAATGTTGACGGATTGGGATGTAGATATTTCAAGTGTAGGTGATGCACGAGTTTCTCTGTCAATGGATGTTGCTTTGGTAAAATTATTGGATGCTTCATTGAATATCCAACATTCGCATTTTCCAGGCGGCCCCTTACTCTTAATAAACCATTCTCATCAATCATTGGTAAAAGTGAGAATAATTTACTGCATCGTTTGATTGGTTTGTTCGTCTGAATTTGGTAAATCTCCTCTCTAAACGTTTCATGCTGAACCCACTTGATTAGCAGCTCTTCACTTCTCTGCAGATGATGACTAGTTATGTATGGTACCTTTTCTTTCAGGCATAACTCTGCAAAGCGAGCGCAGTTACTGAGTACTCGAAGCATCAACGTATATGGTGAGAATCTATCAATAAGATCTTTTATCGGCGAAGTTTCGTTATTAGTAACACAGGCTGTTGTTGCAACTAAGACGGTTTTCTTTTTTTCAACGGTGGTAGGTTTAATTGGAGCATTTTCATTATTTGGCCAAAAATATGCTGATTTCTGCAGGTATTCTGGACCATTCCACCAGATTTTATGATGCGCTAGTTGCTTTGGTGATAAACCTCGACTCGCACAATCAGCAGGATTTAACTTCGTCGGTACATGTTGCCAATTACTAGCTGGTATTTTGTCCATTATATAGCTCGTCCTGTTGGCTACGAAACAATTCCATTTTCTCGGAACATCTGAGAGCCAGGCCAATACAATATTAGAGTCCGTCCAAGCATATACCGAATCAGCAGGAGCTTCAAAAATTACTGCGACTTTGTTGAGTAGTTTGGTTAGTAGCACAGCTCCGCATAGCTCTAAACGGGGAATTGACAGCTGCTTTAGTGGAGAGACTTTCGTTTTAGCTGCAATTAGATGAACAGAGCTTTCACCGTTGGAATTGGTTGATCTCGCATAAACAACCGCTGAATAAGCTTTCTCCGAAGCATCACAAAAACCATGTAGCTGAAAACGACAAGCTGTCTGCATTTGAAGATACCTTGGAATGCGTATACCTGAAAGACATGTTAAATCGTTTCTTGCGGCGCACCATGTTTGATTAATATCATCTGGCAATGTATCGTCCCATCCAATTTTTGTCAGCCACAGTGACTGAAGTAATATTTTGAACGTCACTGTTGCTGGAGATAACCAGCCAAGCGGGTCAAAAATTTTACCGCACTCTGACAGCAGTTGACGTTTTGTTGATGGCTCACAGTACAGTTGTGGGACATTGAAGGTGAAAGCATCTTCACTGGTCAACCAGCAGACTCCCAATGTTTTGACATACAGTCCCGATTCTTCAAACAAGATGCAATCCTTCCCTTGCTTTTCTAAAGGTATTTCACTTAAAAAATCAGGGCTGTTTGAGCTCCACTGGTGTAGTGAGAAACCGGCATGCGATAAAGTGGTTGATAGTTCATGAAACATTGTAATGGCTTCTGGAACATTGTCACAACCCGACAATAAATCGTCTACGTAGAAATCGGATTTGATGGTGATGGCCAAATTGGGGGACAACTGTTTAGCGTCATTTGCTGCCTGATGCAGAGATCTTATGGCAAGATACGCCGAACAGGTTAGTCCGTATGTTACAGTTTTCAGCTTGAAGTGCTGCATCTCGCTGCTTGAATCTTCCCGCCATACAATTCTCTGGTAGTTTTGATGTTTAGTATGCACTGCCACTTGCCGATACATTTTCTCCATATCTGCAACAAACGCAACCTTATGTTTGCGAAACCTCGTCAGGATGGAAAACAGATCATCCTGAATTGTTGGACCTGTCATCAGAACGTCGTTTAAAGATAGTCCGGAACTCGATTTACAAGAGCCATCAAAAACAACGCGTAGTTTTTTGGATGTGATGCCTTGTTTAAACACAGCGTGATGAGGTAAATAATATGCCTTGTCTTTTTCACTGACTAATTCACGATAGGAAATCCGTGTCATGTGTCCAAGTTTTAAATATTCTCGCATAAACTTAGTGTATTCCTCTCTGAGCTGCACGTCTTTCTTGAATTTGCGTTCCATGGCGATCATTCGAGTTGTCGCCGCCTTTAAACTGTTGCCCAAATGCTCAAAATTGTCCTTTATAGGTAGTTCGACCACATAACGCCCGTCTACGAATTGATGAGTGTTGGAAAAGTGTTCTTCGCATTTGTCGTGACTGATAGGAGTATCAGCTGAGATTTCTTCCACTTCCCAAAATCGCTGCAATAGTTGACCAATATCCCCGTCATCGTTCTGAATTAAGTAGCAGCACTCGGTTGTATAATTCTGGCTTTGCTCAGAAGAACCAGCAACAATCCATCCGAATGTACTATCGATCAAATGTAGGTTTGGCTGCAGTAATCTCCGCCTTTCATGCACTATTTCATAGAAGACGTCAATACCAAGAATCATGTCGATCGAATTTGGTTCATAGAATCTTGGATCAGCTAGACAAATTCCATTCAGTTGGTCCTCACTGTATTCCTGTAGTATAGTTGTCTGAGAAGGTAGATAATTAGTTAACTTACTTAGTACTAAAGCGTCCACTACTACAAATTTGGTTGCGTCATATCTGGAGCTTAATTTTAGGTTAACCTGTCCCTTAGTTCTGCCTGCTGACACTGAAGCTAATCCGTTGACGGTGATGTATGCATGGTTGCGCTTCAATCCTAATTTCTTAGTAAGCGCATCAGTAATAAACGTAGATTCTGATCCCGAATCTAACAAAGCCCGAACGTTATGAATATTGCCCAGCATATCCTTGGTTAACACAATAACCGTTGGTAATATTGCTTGCTTCTTTCCGGCAACCGTAACCTTTGTGTTTGTGTAATTTTGTAACCCGGATGAATGTACTGACGAATCGGGGCTCGGTGACTTAGAGTTAACATCTTTGTTTACTATGGCATGGTTAATTGCTTGTTGATGGTGACCATTGTTATCATCATGTAAAATTGTATGATGCTTCTCCTTGCATTTAAAACATGTATTCGTTGATGGACAGTTGCTTGTGGAATGCCCCGCTCTCAAGCAATTGATACACAATTCATGTTTGCTGATGAAGCCTTTTCGTGATTCT
The DNA here is from genome assembly GCA_958295665.1 of Tipula vernalis. NCBI lineage: Eukaryota > Metazoa > Arthropoda > Insecta > Diptera > Tipulidae > Tipula > Tipula vernalis. Next base: position 56,475,299 of record OY282559.1, on the reverse strand, counting down.
AGGCCACATCTCTGAAATTTGTAGCACTTGTGTAACGGATGTGGCTTATTGCAAAACATGCACTCGATCTTTTCGGTTACTACGTGCGATACCCTTTGAGAACTTTTAATTGGCTTCGTGGTAATGTTGCAGCTTTCCAACGCGTCACATCTTTGATGGAGAAACTTGATGAAATCATCCACGCTTGGCATATCGATGTTAACAGAATGTAATGCCCATTGTTGTTTTGTTCCATCGTCCATTTTGTTGAGTAACAGATGTAAAACCCATGGGTCTCGAGATTGGCATTCTGGCCCTAGAGCTTTTAATCCCCTAATCAGTTCATCCGATGTTTCTGTGAGATTTCTTAATGATTTCGATGAAGCACAATGGATAGCCGGCTGATCAAGAAAGGTTTGAATTATGGTGCTTACGATCGTACGTTTCTTGTCGTAGCGTTGTTTCAACTTGTCCCATGCTTCTACATAACTGGCATCAGTAATTAAAAAATGGTTTATTAGTCGAGCCGCGCTTCCTTGAAGCAGTCCCTTCAGCAACTGGAACTTGTGAACACGTGATATTGAGTCGTTCTTATGTACAGTAGCCTCGAACATATCCTTGAAAGACGGCCATTGTGTGTACTCTCCATTAAATGGCGGAATATTTATTCTCGGCAGCTTGATTTCGTTGCTTTGACTCATCGTTTTGTTGTGCAATGATTCGAAATATGACTTTTGTTGCGAGTACATATTGCTTAAAGTGGCATTTAAATTATCGTTATTAGATTGTTCAATTGGCCTCCGCTTCCTTAATTCACGCCTCAAAGCTGCTTGAGTAGTAAAAAACTTGGTTTCGAATTCATCCGCCTTCGAGGTTTGCTGCGGGATCAGGAGTAAGTCGTCTTCAATGCCATAAAATTCCTCCCACCATGACTCAAGTTTCTGTAGCCTTGATTCGATCTCTTCAGTCTCCGTTTGGTCATCAATATTATCAACGAATGTGGCCGCCCTAGTTAGAGAACCTAAGACGCGACCACGTTTCTGCACAAGTTTACTTTCGGTAGCCATTTTTGCACAACACCTTAATTCGCGATATTAACGGAATGCACAAACACTGTTTTTATAATAGTTCACGTTAGTTAGACTGCCTTTTTTTTTATAATCTTTAAAAAGTTTTATTATTTCACTATTTGCAATATAGTTCACTTTTAAAATAATTAATTCACTTGATATCAAAATTCACTTATTATAGCTTATATTGTTTATAGATAATAAATTTGAGAATTATTGTAAAATAAAAATTAAATAGTGTAGCGTAGTAACTTAAATTTGATAAAAGCGTTGGTAGTGGTAAAGCACTTCCTCTTCTAAGATGTATTAACGAAGGGAAGTTTATATAATTCCACGTGCCCGGCTTTTAAATCCGGCTCGAAGGACCATGTTAAACTCGCAATTCACTTTGTGGATTAATACCGTGCCACAATTCATAAACGAATGGCAATTCTTACCTCGATAACCAATTTGAGAAGATTGAAGTCGATCGCAATGGTAGAAAATGCAGCAGTTAAATTATCCAATGACTTGGAGTAAAAAATCAATCACCAAATGGCTGACAAATTTTATTTATTATAAGATAAATTACGTATAATAAAATTGATGTTATCGCTTCCACGGTTGATGATAAAGAGAATGATTATATTTTATTTTAGCTTTAAGAAGTAGTTTACAATAGTTTTTAATTCATTTAATTCCCAATAGAGGGTTAAAGCTCATTAATAAGCTTTTAATCCATAAACATGAAACGTACTAATTATTCTAATTGAGCTACGCAAATTACTACTATCTTCATAAATGTTAATCAATTACAGAATTGTCAAATGACATTTGTTTACAAATACAATAATATGGTAAGAATTTTTTACAATTAAATTTTATATAAATTAATGGATTAATTATGTATTTCAGGTTACAAGATTTAAAATGAATAATGAAATGAATAAGTATAATTACTAAAAAGTTAACAAGATAAGTATTAAATATTTTATGATTAGAAATTAAAAGTTAATAAAAATGATAAATTTTACTGTATTTTATGTGACAACAAATTCAAGTTCAAGGCTAAGTATTTAAAAATTGTGTTGTTGTGATTAATTTGATTGATGTTTGTTTGTGTTTTGCAGATGTGAATTCATTATTATCAGGAAGAGTTCTTCTGCGATACGATGGATGACTTCAACAATAATTATAATATGTTGTGTTGCAACACTATGATACGTTTAAATTGATTTCCATAGATTTGTGGTTAACATCGCTGATGATATACGGAACTGGTGCCAACTTTAACATAAATAGATTGGCAGAGTTAGCAAAAAACAAGTCCAGGAATTTACCATTATAGTTAGAAACGTTATTTATCTGAACGAGACCAAATGACAAAATGGAATCAATATATATATATATATATATATATATATATATATATATATATATATATATATATATATATATATATATATATATATATATATATATATATATATTGTTCCATGAGAAATGCACTAGAACTCGATAAATTTTAAATTCCTTTTATTCTATGTAAACAGAAAAAAAAAATAAATTCATAAAGTGCTAATGTGTAGTGCATTTAACAAAAATCCACATTTTAAGTTGTTACAGCAATAAACAATTACAATTAAATCTTATTTTTTAGTTACACTTGATAAATCCATGAATTTATCGAGTATAGTTGCGTCTAATGACGTCAGCCAGAAATAAGAATATATTGATGAAATAACTGAAGAGTTTTTAAACTTAAAATGTGTGTTTATGTCAAATACACTACATATTCGCGCTTTATGAATTTATATATTTTTTTCGGTTTAAATAGAATAAAAGTAATTTAAAGTTTATAGACTTCTAGTGAAGTTCTAATGGAAAATCCGGCTTAACTCACAATATAATTTAAACTTTGTTGATTTCTTTTAATCGTTCAAAATTATAACTTCCACAGTTAAACTATTCGACATCTGCTATGGTTTACAGTATTTCGATATAGGGATCTATTTATGGTACACAAAAATTACGCAAAAAGTGTAAGCCATTTGCTAAAAAAAATTTATGCGTTAGAGTTACGACACTATATCCATTCCACAACAATAAAAAAACGATCGACTCAACCACTACAACTAAAAATTCATCTGATCTATATCAATATAATCACCACCACGATTCTATGTAAAACCAGTCTATATCTATACCCCACCCTTTGATGACCGGAAATTTACGAACAGTTGCACTGCAAATATAACTGGATTGAAACAAATACCAATACGCTAGACTATAATGATATTATCATGATAGAGGTATGAAAGATAAATCAATCCATAATTAAAAGGACTGATGTTATAATCTGATCAAACAAAAACATGTAACGAAACCGTGTTTCTGAATAATCTCAGCCGCTCGAAAAAGGACAGACTCGAGAAATATATTGACAGTTGTTTTCATAACTAAAACAATTGTTAATTAAAAAACAAAATAATTCATCGTTATTTTCCTAACAAAAATGGAGGTATGGCAAACAAACGACTTTCTTTTACGAACAGGGAATTTTGAGAAACTAATTATGCAAATTTCTTACAAATTTATTCTTTTGTTTGTTCAAATTTTTTGCTTTTTCTTTTTTCTACTTTTCTTCTTTTAGAAAACCTTTTGTATTGAATAGTTTGAATATAAACCTTTTACTTTTTGAGATATTTGTAAAATAAATTGTCTGGCCGCCCATGGGAGTGGCTACTTTCGGTTGGCTAAAATTCACAGGAACCTCTCAATTTATAAAAAAAAGGATTAAATATGGCATTTCAGCTCGATTGGTTAAAACATCTGTGGCCATATTCTGGTTCTCCCTAGGAATTGAGAATTGATTTATTGTAACCTTTTAGTGTATTTTGCTGTTATTTTTTTTATTTTCAAAGCATATTGTGGCAATTAGTATTAAATAGTTCCATTTATAGCAAATTTGTTGTTTATTCTTTCCTAAAAATTTGGTTGGGAATTATTTCTTTCCAAAATATGCATAAAAAACCAATCGTCACAGTAAGCTTCGGAAAAAATAATACCCAAATATACTAAAAAGTTGCAATAAAGCAATTCGCAATTCCTCGGGAAAACAATGATAGTGCCACTGGATTGTAAAGACGACACAGACAGACACCACTCCAAAACCCAACTTTTCGGAATCAGGGGACCTAAAAATAGATAAAACTTCAAAAATCTCAAGGTTGTAAATGTTCATGATTACTATATGTACTTTACTTAATAACGTAAAATAAATTAAAAATTGGGGGGTGGCCAATACACGGTATCAGGGAATTTTGAGAAACTTATTATTTCAAATTTTTTACAAAACTTATTCTTTTTGAGATATTTGCAAAATAAATTGTCTAGCCCACGGAAGTGGCTACTTACGGTTGGCCCATTTGCCCTAAATTTCACAGGAACCTCCCAATTTATAAAAAAAAGGATGACATTTAAGTTTATTGGTTAAACCACCGGCAATATTCTGGTTCTGCCTAGGAATTGGGAATTGATTTATTGTAACCATTTAGTGTATTTTGGTGTTATTTTTTATTTTCAAAGCATATTGTGGCGATTGGTATTAAATAGTTCCATTTACTCGTATAACAATTTTGTTGTTTATTTTTGCCTAAATTTTGGTTAGGAATTATTTTTTTCCAAAATATGAATAAAATACTAATCGCCACAGTATGCTTCGGAAGACATAATACCAAAATTCACTAAAAAGATACAATAAATATTCGCAATTCCTCGGGAAAACAACAATATTGCCACTGTGAGTTGGTTATAAAGAGGAGACAGACAGAAACCACCTCAAAACCCAACTTTTCGCACTCAGGGTACCTAAAAACAAATAAAATATACTTTACTTAAACGTAAAAGAAATTAAAACTTGGTTACAACACGGTTTTCTTTTACGAACAGGGAATTTTGAGAAACTTATTAGGCAAATTTTTTACAAAACTTATATACTTTTGAGATATTTGCAAAATAAATTTTCTGGTCCACGGGAGTTACTACTTCCGATTGGCAGATTTTCACTAAAATCACTGGCTGCTCCCAATTTATGAAAAAACCTTAAACATGAAGTTTCAGTTCGATGGTTGAACCATCTAGCCTGTAGAGAGGACACAGACAAACCTCAAAACAGATAAATCCCCAAAAATTATTGTGTCTTTATTTTACGTAAAAGAAAGTGAGCAGGAGTACGCAGGGCAAAGGCGACGAGGATATTTTTTGTCGAATCAGTAAGTTAATTTGATTTTGTTTTCTGAGCTTTTATATGGGAATTAGAAACGAAGAAAAAACTAAACTTTTCATAGTAAAACACACAAAACATATATGAAATCACTTTTATTCCTATAAGACAAATTTTTATATGAAAACGTCACAATTTCTTAATTATAATTTCTGAAATACTTTCATAAATGTTTGAATTTCAACACATATGAATGTCGTTTAAGTAAATAGGTTTCATTTTCTTGTAATAATTGGTTTATTTAAAAAAAAATTTCTTAACAAAAGCATTCTGGTCAAATTGAAATAAAAGCTTACTACAATTAATTCGTTTGGTCATTAAGTCAATATACATTACATAGATGGCAGTGATGGCCGTAAAAATTTGGTAAAATTGTACCAAAAATTAGCACCTGGGGAAATTTCAAGTTCAAAAATTGTAGGAAAAGCAAAACAAATTCACAAAATATAGGAACGTATGATAATTTTGTGACTAATGCTGTGTGCCTCAGAAGACTTTTCAAATTTTGAAGCTTTCGCTATTTCCTCATAGATGCTTGGTATAAAGGCACTTTACGAGGTTACTTTTCGACGACTTTTCAATTTGTATGACATACAGTTTAAAATACGTAGTAAGTAGAAGACTGTCGAAAATTAAAAAAAAAATGTAGCAACCTAATGATTATACACTCCGCTTCACTTAATTACGACACCTATTATATTGATTTTAAATGTCAATAACTTCAACATTTCAGCAATTAGAGTATTACTTTTTACATGCATTTGAGAGTATATTGTTCCTTTTTGAAATAACTGTAAAACAGGTAACAACAATAAAACCGTTACCCCTGTTTAGTTCGTTATTCGTAATCTAGTAAAAAACGTTCAATTAAAATGCGTCACTTGATTATGACCAGTAGTGAATAGTTGTAGCTTACGAAAGCTACGGTAAAAAACTTTGTTAATTAGTCTTGATTTATTATTTTTAATTAAATTTATCAATAAAAATTTTCTGAAAGAAAAAAAAATTAATTTCAATGGTTCTGACGGGCATCAGTTTCATTTCCATGAGTCCGAAAATGCAAACCGGTTCCATTCTTGCTTCCATGACATGTAATTTTTGGCAGATTCCAATCGGTTTGCTTTGCGTGATGCATTCAAAGGAGGTTTCTTTTGGATTTTTTTTCAATTTAAGATGCGTAGCATTGTTAATCACACGTCGAACCGTTGATAAGCTTGCTTTGAGCCCGGGTTTTGCCTTAATTTTTTACGCAGATAAGGATGAATTTGAAGCTGATCGAATAATCGCCCGTTTATCCGTGGCCGGGTTGAGATTTGCGTTAAAGATTCATATGTCCATGGCCAAAAATGAATATTCATGAATTTGATTAGGAACATTAAGAACATTGAGTGCCTGTAATTGTATCTTATGGTTTCGACTCGACATGATGTACTCTTATAGAGATGTTTACTCAACCGCCAAACACAATTATTTTCTAGTGGTCAAACGCGCTGTAAGCCAAATAATATATTTTCTATTTTATGTGTCCTGTATATACATAATATATTAAATGTTTACAAATTAAATTTCCTTAAAATATCCAAATTAATTAAATATTTAACAATAAAAAAATGCCATTAAGTGTGTTTAATTGCTCGATGAGAGCAGAGAGAGAGAGAGAGAGAGAGAGAGAGAGAGAGAGAGAGAGAGAGAGAGAGAGAGAAACAGTGGAATTAGGTTTTGTCGATTTCCCATGACTCCTGCAAAATTTACAAAATTGAAACCCCTTGCTGAAAAGCGACAGTTCACTTGGTTGAAGGCGATCAATAGAAAAGACTCGAAGATTAGATCAATTAAATTGCGAGTTAACTGCAGCAATTCCTACTTCACGATATGAAAGGATGAAAAATCGGCACCTAAGAACAGATAGCAGCACAGATCCCGGCTCTAGAATCTAATGTCTTTGAAAATCTAAACGAATCCGATTTGACTTTGGTTCAGGCAAGAGTAAGTCAAACTGAAGGTAAAATAATAATTATAGTTAACTCCAAATATTAGCCGCATTTCTTGACGTTTGATCTGATTCAGATCAGATCATGTCTCATAAAACGACACAAAAATGCGTAAAACAAACAAACACCAAAATTCAATTTTTTTGTCTCGTTTCGTTTCGAATCTGCCTCTTCATACTCATACTGTATTCATTATATTCTTTGTCACTTTACAAAATATTGTTCAACTATTTTTAGATCACCATTTGTGATCCAAAACGAAGGTTGGATCAAAGTTGTTGTTGCTTATGCGTCAAGAACTGCAACTAAATTCCCATAAGAGAACTAACTAATCGAGCAACTGAAAATGGAAATAAAGCCCTTATGGAAGAAAATAAAAAACTTAAAACGAAAATTTGATGACCAGAATCAAATTAACCATAGGTGACCTTAAGAACAAACCAATGGAAATTATTTAAAATAACATTAAATATAGCTTACCTTTTAATTTTAAAATGTGCAAATTCGATATTTTTTAATGACCTTTATAAAATTAAGGCTAATTTGCCGTTTACACATCTAGCTTTTCAATATAATGTATCAACCAAAACAATCTAAAATTTGTTTGATTAAATGATTGTTAATATCCACAACAACCAAAGTTGTGTTGCCTGTTGCCCAGATAAAGAAGCATCTCTTAAAAATACACCAAACGTTTAAGAAAAAGGCACTTCACCTCGAGTACCCTTGCCATCTGGAGATGCGGCATGAAATTTTACCTTACTAAAAATTATCAAGCCAGATGATGAAAGTTTTAAATTACTATGGAATGGTACGTGTTTTTTTAACAGATTACAATCATATTTTAAAACATTTGTTTAGGCAAAAAACGTCGACTTTTGTCGACTAGCTTATATATAGGAGCGGTAATACGCCCTAACATCACCGTTTGCCTGTTGATGTGCTACTTGTCCAATGAGATGAGCTTTTTCTTTTAAAATAGTGAAATTGTGAAATCAAAATATGGAGATTAATAAATCGAGAGATTTCGTTTCATTATCGCTGCTCCATAAATAAGACATACGCTGCAAAAAACTCGTTTACCCCTAACATTGCAACAAAGTTTAGACCTGTGCCTGCAAGTTTATTGATAGCATTAATCATATCGGTCCTATTTGAAAATGTTGATCTCGTCGCGGTCGGTTATACATAATATTTTGTATTTTGTCGAGTTTTTTGTTGTTTCTAAATTTTTGTTGCATAGTTGAACAAATAGTTTGCAGGATGGCACAACCCCGTAAGCTCTTTATATCGCTCACTGAATGAGTGTTACTCTAATCAGTACTTACGAGATCATTTACCGAAATATTTTGGTAGATAGCATTTAACGCAAATAAAACAGCACCAACATGTGTACACCTTCTCCTAAATCGGCGACTTAGGTACAGTGACGGTTATTAATCAACCCAGTTTCACTAAGAAGAATACAAACTTTTATAATGGTGGTAAATTCAATGCTTGACTATTTAAATCATAAAGTTTTAATTTAATTTAACATAACCAAGCAATATTACAAAAATGTTTGTGTAGCCGATTTTTTCTGTCAATTTTTTTTTAAAGAAACAGCTTTATCATGATAAACATTAAAAGTGCTAAGGGCCTATTTGTATAATAAGGCCAAAGTGCAAAAAGCAATAAGTGCCTGTAAATCTCTCTTATGACTTCGACCACAGCCTTCTGGAGCATAGCCATAATCATACGTCATAATTTTTTAGAAATTTGTTTAGTGGTATAACTTTCAATGTTCCCCATACGAATCCTTATAAATGATGTTTTTTAGCTTCAAGTCTTCCAATAAAAAAACCAAAAATGTATCTTTAGTTTTACTTTACATACTTTCAACTAAAATATCCGGAATAAACCGTAAAATAAATATAAAATATTAAAGCACGTCAGTCAATCTTTAATCATTTGTAGGGACTTCGAAACGTAGTATTACAAATATACTATGTACATAGTTACATATTTACTTATTTTTAGGACCAAACATATTTTTTTCATCGGTTTATCTTATATAGTATTTGGTAGCATCTGTTTTAAATATTAATTTACACCACTTGGTGTATACGTAATAAAACATGTGATTTTTAATCTTAAATTTCCCACTCAGTGAAATGAAATCCAAAATCAACCAGCATGAAAAATTTGTATAAATCGCTTCAAAAATCTAAAAATAAAAAATGAAAGATTTTCAATATTGATTATGCGAATAATGTACGGCAGCTTCATTAGCGTGAGCTGAACAGAAATACAAATGTCAAATACATACGCAGGCACAAAACAACAGCATGCATTAATTTTTGGCATATATCAATTCTTGGGCTTTTCATCAGCATTTGATTTGTTGACAGCAGAACAAAGTTATAAATACGAATAATTCTTTCAATTCAATTCAAACCGTACATACATAAATATAAAAATTCGTTAAAAACACCCCACACAAAAGTTGGCTGGATGGTTCAATACGCATGTATACAAGAAAACCATAAACACCCCAAAAACATATGTCTAATAATAAAATAAAGAAATTCAAAGTCGAATAATGAAATTAGTGATTTCTAACATATTTACGAGTAAAATTTTACTGTTTTTACGGGTTGGGTTATTTCCCTGTTTTCATGTATGCATGATTCTGTTTTCCGTATTTCCTAGAGTTCATTTGAATAAACTGTAATTGATTCAAACCAACAGCAAATGGTGTATAGAAATATTTATGAACACACAAAAAACTAAACAACAAAATGCCAGACACAAATAATGAAGTAGTAAAGTAATACAGTTCACAGTTGTTTGTAAGTATATATAGAGGGTTTCTTTATACGGTATATGTAAATATACGAATGAAACTTTTAAGAATAAATTCTCCAAGTTTGTATGTCTGGAAACAAGCTGGGAACTGGGAAACAACGTAAAATTATGCAAACAATTTTAATTTATAATAATTTTATTTGGTCGTTGGTGTTACTATACGGGATAATGTTTATGAGGTTTCCGTGTTTTATACTTATTATTATTATTTTTATTATAATCCTTCGGTATGCCCTATACGCTTGAACTTTTTCTTATTTGATTTTCATTTTTACGTATTTCGTTTTCCTTATACATTGTGAAATGGAACAGGTATACATACTTACATATAATAATATAAATGAGATTGTAACAGAAAAATATATTCGAGTCAGCATTACCAACCCCACCTTATTTTCCTTAAATATCACCTTAAATAATAAAATAAGCTGCCTTAATTTTTTATTTTTCCTTCTATGGTGGAGAAAATTCATTTTCTACAGTAACACTTTTTCCATTTATTATACAGGGTGATAAATAAGTAAAGGGAAACCTTTTCTTGCAAGCAAATTTCCAGATAGAGAAGCCTATATTGGTACTGATGCATAATTTTTGAAAAATATCGGAAACACTTAAGATTCCAAACACCAACCTCTAGAAGAGGCCGCATACTCGAAAATTCGATAAATCCTATAAATACCTATAATCTGAAATTCATTGTAATTTTCAGGAAGGTTCAGCCCAACTACATCAACCGAATATAGTTCCAAAAAATTCAAATCAACTTCGATCGGTTTCATATCTTTTCCACTTTTGGATGTGGTTTTTCCCATTATGTCGTCTAAAATTTGCAATGAATCCATACAAGTATATTAAAAAAATTTATAAAATCTCTCGTTTCATCGGCAGAGATATATTAAGTAAAAAAATTATGAACATAGTATGATATGAAATAACAAAAAATCCAAATGTTTCACTGATTTCCTCTCTGGTTATATTGTTTCAAACCAATCTATATTATGTAAAATAATGCGGAAGGACCAAAGTTGAGTAGATTATTCTACCAGCTCCGTAACCTTCCAGTAGGGTGCACATCACGTGAGCTGTTTTGGTCATGTATTAGAACAGCTGCTTGATGGGTACAACTATGTAATGGGTAACCTGGTCACAATTCTAAAATGTTTGTCTTCTCGTGCCAACCACTGGTAACTAAGGGCATTTGGCACATTTTTGGCCATTTAGCACATTTTAGACCAATTGTAGGGTCAAGTATGCAGACTCTGGATACCAGACACCTTCCAGTTTTATTTAGCCTTCCTTAGTGAATCTGGTTGACCTACAGGCAACTTTCCATTCCCAGCAACTCACAAGAGTAAAATGAAATGGAAACGGGGCAGGGGTATAAATAAATAGCAGTGGGACGGTTCTCTCCAAGTCCTTGGGTTCCAATGCTATCGTCTTTCTAGCAGAACTACATGCTGTAGTAAATATTTGGGAGGGAGAGCAATAAGCCCAGATAGTATGTATCCCGTGCCGGTTGGCAGTATTATCATTAAGATCCTGAATATTGACTGAACGGATAATTTAAAAGTATGCGGATTCTGGAGACCAGGCAGTATCCAGTTTTATTTAGCCTTCCTGTAGTATTATTATTATTATTATTATTCCTGTAGTAAAGCTGACTGACCTACAGGCGCCTTTCCATTCCCAGCAACTCATAAGAGTAAAATCAAAACGGAAGACGAGGCAGGGGTAGGAGTATACGGGAGTGGGACAGCCCTATCGATGTCCTTGGGTACCAATGCAAACATCGTTCTAGCAGAACTACATCTGCAGTAATCATCTAGGAGGGAGTATCACTTACCGTTTGGCAGTATTATCATTAAGAGCCTGAATATTTACTGGACTGATAATTAAGCAAAGTCTAAGCAAAAATGATCTTCTAGGTCGCAGTACGAGCTGGCTGATCACCCACACTGCCCTTCAATAATAATTATAATAATAATCAGTCAATATACATTATATACAATCGAACCAAAAACTACCACTTGGAAAAATTTCAAGTTTAAAAATTGTAGGAAAAGCAAACAAATTCACAAAATGTTAAGAACCTGTGACAATTTTGAAATTAATTAATTTTTTGTTCGTATTTTTCTGTACACAACTATGGCCATCTGACGTACACTAGTAAAACTAAAATTAAATCTAGAAAGTACTATTTTAAATCGTCAGAGCCAACTTTGATGTACTCTTCATAATGAAAGTTCGAAAAATATATTTTAGACATAATTTAATTTTAATATTTCTGCAATTAATATTTATTTAATGCTGATGTAGAATCAGTTATTTAAAATATATTTATTTTTTGAAATAGTGACAACTATGTTTTGATGGTGTAGTTTTATTATTTGATTATAGTGTTACAGTGACACCTAGGGTGTAATAGAATAAGTTATATTAATAGCTCAAAGTTTTACTGTACTAAAATGGAATTTTCATGAGAAAATTGATCTAAATGTTTATAAACTATTCTTACTGCAAAAGTCATGAGCTTTCTAGCTGTTTGGTTTGTGTATATAAAAAGGCAAATGAAATCGAAATGGATTCATTAGTGTTTGGTAACCGAAAGTATAAGGATTAAAAAGTGAATTAAATGAGATTTAAAAAGTGAATTAGTGATCAATAAAATTTGTGCAAATAATATAAAAAGTAATATTGTGAATTACTATTGTTATAATTTTGTTGAATTAATTTTTGGTGTTAAATAAATAAACCCGTTTGTGTTAACTGAAGTGTTTTGTTTTATTCACAATCCAGTGATACGAACCTTGATTGACAAGGCAAAAACGTATCAATAGTAATACTTTTAATGGATATCGCCTGCGTAATACGGCAAAATGGAATTATTGTATTTGTATAAATATGTAAGTAGTAGTAAGAAAACCACCGAATGAATATGGTGTAAATAAATGTGAAAAGAGTAGGTGACATGCCGTGACATGGGTTTTGCCGAATGAAAGATACATTATGGACCTGGATAGAAACTATCTGACATCCTCTATCATGTGTTTGTGCTTCATTTAACTTGAAACCGTTGTCTGTGGTATCCGGAACGAGTGCAGAGTCAGAATATATTATACCACCAAAAAAGCTTCCAAAAAATTATGACGTATGATTTTGGCTCTATAATCTAGAAGGCTCTGGTTGTTTTCGTAGAATATAAAATCAAATAATTCCAAAGCCTTCCAAATGCGTAAAATAAACTGCAACAACAATGTGCATTTAAAATAATAAAACAAAAGGTTTAATTTCCCTCAAAAATGTTTGTGTCGAAATATAGGTTCCATTGTGACATCATAACAGGCCTGGGTGAGCGTAATAAAGCTTGTCCTATAACCATCTCAGACATATTTTAAGATATTCCAATATTGAAATAAATTCAGTTTTCAAACTTTAGATTTGAACAGTTTAATTTGAGAAAACTATTTACTTGAAGGGTTTTTGAAGAGCATTTTCGTTAACTGCTAAATTGGCCGCAATATATTGTGTGCTTGTTAGGTAATAGTAAAAAGGCGGGTCTGAACCTAAAAATTCATCTTATAATGGGACCCGTGAAAATGTAATATTTAGCAGAATCACCCAGCCAGGAGATTAGAGGTCGCTGTAAAGCAGCAATAATTATTAAGTGCCCTAGCCAAAGGTTATTTCTCTAATTAAGTATTTAAGATACTTTAGTTTGAAATTTTATTCAAGGTAATTTTAGCTTTCTTTAATGAATTTTAAGAGATTGCGGGAGTGACATGAACAATGATTTTGAGTTGTTTAGCCGGACTCATGGTGGCCTAAAACGTGGGTTAGGTTTTGATTCGATGCGCAAACATTTTAATATTCTGTTTCGGATAGACCGATATGGATTTTAATCGAATTTAGTAATTTAATTTTATCTTATTCTCATATCATCTCAACTATGTTAATTTGGCATCGAAGGCCCTCGAATTTCAGGCATCTATATACATAGGTTCATCTATAATTCTGTAAAATTTTAGAAAATTCTAATAGAAATTGAAAATCTCGATTTACTACTACGGCCCAAATATATAATTAAACTGTTAATTATCATTGTTTACTGGCCCAAATCCTTTTGATATTGGTCGGTTAAGCTAATGGGTTCAGAATCAGATACATCTCTGCAAAATTTTAAGGAATTCTAGTAAAAGTTGAAAATCTCGATTTGTTACTACGATCAAAAAAACGTAATAAAGCTTGTCCTATAACATGAAAAATTAAATTTTTAATTAAAATTTTTTTTACCGGCCCAAAATCACGATGATTATCGGGTAATCTATGTTCAGCTACATCTCTTCAAAATTTCAGGAAATGCTTGTAAAAATTGAAAATCCTGATTTTTGACTATGACTCAAATATATATAATTAATTAATTGTTAATTAAAATTTGGTTTACTATCCCAAAACACTCTTAGAAGGTTTTAATTTTTCATAGTAAAAGTAGCAAAGTTCAAGAGAATTTCCTAAATTTTTACATCATCATGAAATTGTGTGCCAATAAATATAAATCCTAGTATAGCTAGTTCATTTGCGCCTTAAATGAAAGAACCAAAACTCTATACGTTTATAAAAATTCTAATTTCAACTTGGGTAAGATATTTCAATGGTTAAGGATTACGTTAATATTATCAGGAATGTAATATGCTTCAAAGCTGATAATAATGTATAAGTACATTAAATCTATGTATACGATCCAATCGAAACATCAGGCAATACATCCGTCCATAATTGTTAAATTCTTGTTTAAAGGAATAAAAGGTGCATTTTTGCTGAAATATTTAAAATTTAAGAATTTTTAGTCATCTTGGATGTTTTGAAGCAACGTCTAGAATTTTCATTAATGAAAACCTTACTAAACTGATCTACCAGATTCATAAAGGGCGTCCACAAATAAGCGTTAGGGTGCGTTAGCTCAGTTTTATCAATAAATGGATTAGTGGTAATTGACGACTTCATTAAACTGTTAAACCTGTTTATTATTAAACCTGTAGATGAGGTTAGCTATTAAAAGATAATTTTACAGTTCTTTTATATTGTTGACGTATTATTATTAATGTTTGACTTTTTAGATATCGATATATACGTGTCGTTTGTATGATGAATTTGGCTAAGAGCTTCAATCACAGCCCCATCTCTTCTGCCACTACAAAGTGTATTTTAAAGCGTCTAGTGAGATGTAATATTAATAGTTTAAATATTGCATATTTCAAAGCAAGACATTTGAATATGTGTAGTAAGTTTGGGGAAGTTTTAAATAAAGGGTGTTTTTTTAAGCCCGATAGAACTTGAAATTGTAAAAACTAACATAAAAAATTTAATTGTAATCAAAAATTGGTCTTTATTCGAAAGATCAATACATTGCATTAATATTTGAAAATGATTTCGGGTATATGGGCACCGCAGCTGTTCTTGACGAAATGCATTCTGGATGTCCAATTTTAGGCCCCTTTTCGAGCACTGCCGGCCGTATGTCACGAATAACACAAACAATGCTGGCCTCCAAGGCGTCAATTGTTGCTGGTTTATCAGCATAAACCAGTGGCTTCACGTAGCCCCACAGGAAATAATCGAGAGGTGTCAAATCGCACGACCTTGGAGGCCAATTGACAGGTACATTTCTCGAAATCAACTTATCGCCAAATTTTGATTTTAATAAGTCGATGGTTGCGGTCGCCGTATGGCACGTAGCGCCATCCTGTTGAAACCATATCTCGTCCGGATCAATGTCATCCATATTTTCAAACAAAAATTCCTGCGAACGACGACGAATCGATAAATTTGGGTCTTCTTCCACACTTTCGTTTACAGCGGCGATATTCTCTTCAGTACGCACATTCCTTCGACGTGTTGGTGTTATTGCATCCTCTAGAGAGTATGTGGTACGAAATTTATCCACAGTTCGACGGATGGCTTGCTCAGATGGACGATTATGTGCGCCACAAAAATCACGGAGTCCACTATAAGTTGCGCGGAACAACGACTGATTTTCAATGTAAATTTTAATAATTTCGAAGCGTTGTTCAAGCGTGAGTCTATATTCATGATGGTTTGCTAGAGTATACTAAGATCTGCCAGGGTATATTTTTCATAAAAATTTGATTTTTTGTTTTATTTTTTACAATTTCAAGTTCTATCAGGCTTAAAAAACACCCTTTATAATTGACAAGACTGGTTTCCAATTTATTGCTGTAACTGAAACGTGGCTCAAGCCACGTTTGGTATTGTTGAGGAATAAACGTATTTCTCTTCGTGAAAGTGTGAAATGAAAAATTTTAGATAAACGTTTTATTAGGTTGGGTTCAGTGGCGTAACTACAAATGTCGGTCCTCCTCCCACGCCGGCATAATTTTTTTTAGGCTCCTAAAAATATTTCTTGAACCTATGAAAAAGTAAAGCTTTTATTTAAATCTTATTTCTTCTTATTCTCCAGCCTTGTTTTCCAAAGTATGAAACAATACGTTATTCAGTTCAGTGGCCAACGATTTCTAAATTTATCGCAAAAAGTATCACAAATTTCGAAATAATCTCAAAAATGTCGAATTTTCTTGAATAATCTAGAGACTTACAAATATCGAAACCCTACACTGGCTAATCAACACCATGTAAAATGTAAATAACCTGGACACTCTTGAATAGTTTCGAATAACCTAGGAAATTGGAGAAATACGAAATCTTGAAAAATCAACTAAATATCACGATTCAGATTTATATGTGTAACTCTGCAAGTTCGAAAAAATTTGAAAATCTTGAAAAATCTCGAAGAATCGTAAAAATATCGAATAACTTAAGAAATCTAGAATAAATCGCGGAAAAATCATTCGAATAATCTCTGTATTATGTGAATCTGGATTGATTTCGAACAATTTCAATAATACCACAAAATCTGGATATTAATGAATAATTTCGGAAAGCCTGATCTACAAAACCCACGAAAATATCGAAAAACTTTGAAAATTCGTCTAAATATGAATTATTTATCGAGTAATTTAATGTAACTAACACTACTAAGCAAAATGCTACTAAACAAGTTCAGGCTAAGCCCAACAAAATGATATGGAATAATAATGGAACCCGCAAAGAGTATCGGATAATTTCATAAATATCGAACAATAAAATTTTTCGAGTAGGCTCTAAGATTCCCGGATAACTATTAAATACACCCGACAATCTCAAACATACTCGAACAATATCGAAAATGTTGAATAATCTGACTGTAATGTCAGAAATGTATATTGCAAATGAATCAACCAAGCAAACACTAAATTCGGTATCGTTTGATGTCGAATGCTGTGATATTGAACGAGTTTAGCAAATTTCAGAACTTAAAGCCATTTTTTTCTATGGAGTGAGATTACGTGTAATTACTTTCAAATTCATCTTTAGCAACCGAGAAGAAATTATTGGGCCTTTCTTAAGAAAATATTTTATAGCAACAAGAACAATTTTTTCTTTCTCTATAAACTAGACTACCGCCTTTTCTTAAAAACATTCCTAAAAATGTCCTCTTTTTCAACTTTAAACTTAGTCTGAGCTAACACTTATGTGATCTTTACTTTGAGCTAATATTCAAACGCTTGGCCGCCTCGCAGTTGATAGATCCAAAATGACCTTCGAAAAAATTGTGTTATTGGGTTTTGTTAAGACAATCCAGTATGCCCTCAGTTATTAGCCGAATATCTAAATATGTTCTTCGTAAACTCAGTTCCTCAAAGCTTAGGGTAACCAGACGTCCTAACGTCTCCGGACATATCCTGTTTTTTCAGACTTCTGCTGGCGTCCGGGAAATGTCGTACATTGTCCTGATTTTTGGGCTGTCTTTGGCTTTGGCAAATCTAGTATTTGTCTTACGAGTACCGTCTCAAATTATTTCTTGCCGTTGGGACATATTTCAATTTTAAAAATTCTGATCCCAGCTAACTTAATAGCTGATCAAAATCTTCAGGCCCTGAAATAGAACCTTTTATATTATGAACTATTTATAGGATCTACAAAATACTTGAGATATAAAATTTCACTAGGATCCGTCAACAAATGTGCCTGTTCCATTTAATGCCGGAGACTGAAAAGAGGCTGAAAAAAAATAAATTTAGCGAATATAATTTTTGATTTTTATTGACATCATTGGCAGCGTTCTGCAATATTTCTTGAATTTGAGCAGTGGTTTAATTAAGAAATCCGACCCCAGGAAACGTGTCAGAATGAGTTCTCCAGAGCCAGAATTTATCAATTTTATATTAGGAAGGGTTTATAGAATCGACATTAGATCTCAAATCTCTGATAAACAATTTTATTAAAATCGATTCACAAATTTCCTACCTAGTTCCATTTGGAGCTCGAGACGTAGTAAACTGCCTGTATTGTTTATTGATGGGAGAAAAAAATGTTTGGATTTGGCTCTTATTTTATTAAAGAAATTCGACCCCTAATGAAATGACATGAAAAATTCTTTAGACCGTGTATAATTCGATTGTTTTATTAGGACCTATTTGTAGAATTAGCTTAATAACTAGTAAAAGATATAAAATTTTATTAAAATCATTTGGTGCTGGGAATGTATGTATACAGTAGTTCTATGTCAAAATTTACTTCCTGTAATCGCAATTAGTCTTCTTTCTGGAAAATTTCAGAGCTTCAAGTGACGAACAAGAAAAGCATTTCCATCAAGACCAAGTTCTTTAGAAGAAATATAAGAAGGATTATCAAAATTAAGACCAAGTAACTTGAAGAAACTGAGAGTGAAATTTTTATTTGATTTTCAGAATCAGCTTATTAAAATTAATTAAAATCACCTGATGCTACCTCTGTTTATATTCTATTCGCAATAATGGGTTTTATTTAGGTTACAAATTAGACATTTTTCGATGTTGAAATATTTAATTATTAACTATAGCAAAGTCAGAAAAGGGACCAAAAACTTCGATCAAGTTTACTGCAGAATATTAAAAAATTTTTGATTCGTCTAAATATGTGGTCACAAATCTGTATCCTTTTACATTACATAAGTTTAACATTAAATCGGATAAATAAACATTCAAAACTTATTGATATTGTTCCATTTTTTTTTCTTCAATTGATCTTAACTCAATTCACCAAAAGTTACCATTCACAAAATCCTTTTATATTAAAAATAAAATTCCTAAAAATATATTTTTATTTAAATATTTGAACATCCTTAAATATAATAACACCAATAAATCTCTTTCCTTATATATAAACATACACACACAGGCATAGGGATCTATCTTTACTACATGTCAGTATTATTAGTATTGGCATTTTGGTTTCCTTACGCAAAAAAAAAGGATAATATTTAATAAGGAACCAAAAAAACGAACTAAACCAAAAAGATTACGTACCAACTATTGTTTGGATATATGTATTCGAATATTTCGTTTACGACTAGTTGAAATCATACCAGCCCCAATATTAGGTTTCATGAATATATAAAGAATTTAGAATCTAAACAAATATGTAATTAATTAGATTTGAAAAAAAAAAAAAATCTTAAATGCCTTTATGAATTCAATTTGAAAGCTTTTTCCTTTTTAGATTATATGGATACACATTATTAAATATTTTAGATGAAAAGGAAAACCATATAATCATTCGGATTTTGAAAGCTTTGCATTTTAATTTAAAATTGAAAAGATAATTTATTTACTATTTAATTTTTTGGTATACTAAAAATGTTTCGAATAATGATTAATCAGCAAATATCGGAAGAATATTTGTGTACATACATAGATTAAGGTGTAGGCAATTTTGTATACACTCTCTAAACTTCATAGTCGAAATGGTTCGAAATTTTATCGCCACATATTAATAAAGATAACATTTTATCCTTTTATACCTTTTGTGTATATCAGGAAAGAAATAAACACGGTAATCACACATACAGAATATGACAAACAAAATCATAACGATACAGAAGTCATAACGATAAAATTTTCGTTCGATGTACACAAAATACCTAATAATAAAATAAAAACTAACATGATATAGAATAATGGACGTAATCTTTATGCTCTGACATTGTATTGGAATAAATAAAAATTAAATCATAATGTAATAACACTTCAAAAAGTACTTCAATTGTACCTACCATGTACAATTGTACATACCATTCCATAGAGAACTGTAATGGGAATGAATTAACGAGATAAATTGTATCAACAAGGATCATTGAATGTTAAAAAAAAAATCATTGAATTAATTAAATTTTATTTAATTTTGTTAGGGTTAAGTAAGTTTTATATGTGAAATTATTTTATACGTTCCGGTCGTCACAAATTTTACCATTCATGAAATTAGTTTGGTTGAAAAGATTGAGACCGCAGTCCACCACTTTCTGGTACATAATTTCGTTTCTGCTCAATTGATGACATTTTATCTTAATTCTTAAGAAAACAAAAAATTATTTTTGGACCATTTGTTGCCTGCTCTAGAACATTACTCTACACACATATGGTGACATATAGTTATTCCTTTGAAAGATACATTGTATTTTTAAATAAAAAATGATGTAAATTATGATTACAAACATCATTACCAGTACTCTGACATTTTTTCAGAATTTTGTCAAATATGGCCGCAAAGCCGTGTAGGCCTATTTATATTAATTTAAATTTCGCAGTTCAACTGTATATTTTCTCGGTCTCAGTATTGTTAGCACCAATTTCATAATGATTTTTTGTTAGTCCACTGACGACCTCAAAAAAAATTAAAGGTATTTTTCATGCTGAGATAGCTTTTATTAATTTTATTTCATATCGTCACACATAATAGTTTTCATCTTACACAGGCCGCTTTTACAAATACATCGACAAAGAAAAATTTGATTTTCCTTAAATAAATGCAGGTCTCCCAGAAACAATTTGGTAAAATTCAACGTGAACAAATTGACCAGAAGTTCAAAAGATCATAAAAACGTAGAACTGGTGGTACAACGGATGATCAAAGTGGATGAGGCTACAAACTCAAGGTGTCTGGAGAATAGATAGAGTTATCGCATGGATGTTCAGCAAAAAATCGCTTTCAAAGTTCGAGAAGAATTGCTGAATCATAATATCTATTTGAGCCAAGAATTTCACAGCATTTATGGTCTTTGGAGGTATTGTACACAGTAAAAGTCCCGCATTATTCCCTCTAAATGACGAATCTTTAAAATTTTTAGCTTTCTTAGCTTTCTTTAAATAAGTTGTAAAATTGTGCTCTCAAGTATCAAGTTGATCGATAATATTATAAATTTCTAAAAAAAAAGAACCAGTGAAGCAAAACGTTAGAAAAACGAATTTTTATTACGTATCATAAGAATAACGTTAGCGATCATAAGCTGTTCTTATTACCTGAGGTCGAAATTTTTCGATTCAAAACCTTCACTTTAAAAAGTGGGCCCAATTTTCACTGGATCAAGACATTGTATCATATTGCTCTGCTAATTTTGTGGTGATATTGAATAATCGCTCTAAATTGAATTTTTTTACTCAAATTTCGGTTCCTAAGCTTTTCACAACTCATGAAATGATTTTTGGCTCGTACAATTTTAATATAAATATTTAACACAAAGATAAAGAAGATGAAAATGCGTTGCTTACTGAAACCAATTCACATCACCCGAGAGTAGTTTTCCTCATCCCACATGTTATTGATCAATTAGATCATTTCAATGCACCAGTGTCTCATCTTCTCGATAAATATGCACCCCTACGAAAAATTTCCAAAAATATGGGTGAGAAATTTCCAAAAATATGAACTGCCGGTATCGCATTTTTCAGGTTTCAAACCATTTTGCAAAATGCTCTCCCAAATAGCTGTGCAAAATCAATTGCTTATGAATTCTACTGATTCGTCAGCAGGTAAGCAATATAGGTTTTATTCCTATTTTACTACCGTTAATAAGCATTGTTTCAACAATCATAATTAACACTGCGGTCAAGTGAAAGAAAATATTTTCAATAAGTTAATGTTAAAATATGACAACAAACAGATATTTCTAGGAGAGGGGACACTTTCTGAAACTACTGATAGGATAGGTTTGAAATTTAAGCTTATACGCTCGAATAGGGCTTTTAATCAGGGGTTTGGGTCACACTACAATATAAGCAAATAAGCAACATTGCCAGCTGGAAGCGAGTTTTCACATTCTCAACATTTTTTGCTAGCCATTAGCAGCCAAAATATTTTTAGGTTAGGTTGAGTGATATTTCTCAAAATAATTAACCGTATTTGTTTCTAAAATTCTTTTAAGCTCATTTGTTAAAATATTTATAAGAGGTTTATTAGAACTTTAGTATAGTTACTAATCCGTCAAAGGAATCGGTTCAACTTTTAACTAATAGTGTTTCTTGCCGTATTGCAATGCATAAAACCCGGATATTTTTCGGATGTCAAGGTAAATAAATACAGGGATTGCCCTGTAGGTATATTTTTACAATCAGGCAAGGCTCAAGGATTCCAGAAATTTTTTTCCATTCAAATTTTTGTATGTAGTGTTACATGGCGCCTCCTATCGACTACAGAATTATCTTACCCTGATATTTTTTTGTAGGTTTTCCAAACAAATCTTCTGAGACTTAAAAAACAGCTTTGTGACACAATCCTCTAAGAAATGCATTTTACTGGTTTCTGTCGGAGGATGAACAGAAAACATTAGCAACCAGCTTTGAGAAAATGCTTTTGAAAAAGCTAGACTCTCCCACAGAATTATTTTATTTATACTATATTACACGCATACTTTACGGCTTTTATAAATAAGATAACTCGAATAATTAAGAGATAGCCAATAAATATTAATTTAATTTAATGGAAACTCCTAAACACCACAAATATTCGAACAGTTATACAGTTCCAATATCTTAACCTTTCCACAAACGAATGTCGCTTCAAAACCGTAAAAAAAATGTTTTTTTAATATTGGCATTTTCCAGTTAATAACACCCGGTAAAACATGATTTTCTCTTTTTACCCTAACCGAACAAATATAAAATTTGAACGACTTACCTTACTCGTATGTTCATACATAAAATTTACGTAAAATACACTTTTATTATTTTGGTACACAAAAGTCAATTTAATTATTTAAAAATTCAAGGAAAAGGTCGGGGATATGTTTTCCGAATTGGTTGACAAATCCTTCGTATAACAAGTGTGTTACACAATAAATAAATGGTACGATACTAAAACATATGTTCCATTAAAATAAGTTCTTACCTAGATTCGTTTTCCTTTTGTATTTCTTATTGGTTCAAAACCAAGAAACCATAGTGAAAAATTAGTTGTTCGGTAAAACACAATATTTATAAAGGTACCACCAAGGATTGTGGTAATTTATTAGGATATATTTTAATTATTGGTAGTACACGTTGTATAAAAGCACACGTTTGCATTTTTTTAAAATTTAAAGCAATTAATTGATAGCAACATTTAAATTAATTGATATTCGGGATAAATGGTAAATTAGAGTGAGCATACAGAAATGGGTGCGATAATAAAATTTGTATTCCCCAGTTTTAAAGCATTTTTCTAAGATGATACAAATAACTTTACTCGCATTTCCCTAAATATTAATATGTTTACCATCAAACATTTCAATTATGTAGATTTTACCATTCCCATTTTGTGTGATACATATTTTGTATGCATACATTTTTTTTTGTCATAACAAAGAACTTTCATATTTCTATTCATTCAACTTTTCATTTTTTTTTTTTTTTTTTGTTTGCTTTGATTCTATATCAGTGTATGATGCTTTCATCTTGATTACGATTTTTCCATTCTCCGCGCTCTGTCTCTCGTAAAATTATAATTTTGGATTAAATTATTCACGAAGAAACACAAAAAAGAAAATGTTTAAAAATTATGTAAAAACCCGTCATAAAACAGCAACTACCACAAAATGTAATAAAACAATAGGGAATGTTAAAAAGGAAAATGGATTTTCATTGTTACCCAAAAAAAAAAAAATGTGATAGAAGATTTCCATATTTTTTTCTCGTCTATGTAGCTTTTAACTTGTTGCATCTTCGTCGTACAAAAATTCGTCGTCCTTTATGATAAAAAGTTGTTTATGGTTAACTCGTATGTGCACGTTTTTCCTTGAAATATTTTAAAAGGAAGGATATACGGGTATATGAATAAGAGCGTAAATATTTCTAATATTTGTAACATGTTTGGTATGAATTTACTTAATGGGTTATGTTTGAAATGCATTCAATTGATTTTATGCATTTATCCACTTTTATTATATCGACGTTACCAAGTCAAACTATTGAATGTGAAAAAATTATTTTTTCATATTCACTATGTCGGTAAACTTCAACCGACACGAGCCGATAGGCGAGTGTCGTAAATCATCTGAATAAATAACAGCCATTATATGCAAGTAGAATACGATACTTTGTCACGACCAATAAAAAATATTGTATTTTAGAATCAAATCCTTTATATAGTCCTCAAATAAGTTCCGTCGACATTTTGACGTCTCAATTTAATTAGGACGACGAGACTACTAGATAAACTTACAGTGAATAATGGATATCATTATATTTGAAGAAACAAATGTGTTCATGAGCAAAATGAGTATATAGCAATGAGTATATTATACGTTAGTCGTGGACAAAAAAATACTTCATGCAAATCTATAGTACAGAATATATATAAACAGAACATTAAGTTCTATTACGCTCCTAAGTTTGTCAACAAATATTTTTGTAAATGTTTTTCGACTGTTTAGGATTTCGAAAAGATAGAAAACCAATATTGTATGCAATCAATGAAACACAAAAAAAAATACAAAAATGTTTGTACCCACCTCTTTGTTTTGATCAATAAAAATCAGCACACTTTTAAAAGGAAAGAGAAATCTTTACATTTTGTAATGTGTTTAAAAGAGATAGACAATTAATAATAATTTTTGATTTTGGTCTTGTTAGCTTTGCGAAATTTTAAAATCAAATCAAAATATAAACAAAGGACCTCTTATTGTTTTCGATGACGCGATACAAAATTATATCAAACAAATAATAAATCCAAAAAGACAACATGCGTAAGTTTGTGTATGTGTTTGTGTATCATTTGAATTTTATTTGTAAAATTTTGTATCCAGTCATTAAAAACAATAAGTTTCGCAAAGCTAACAAGACCAAAATCAAAAATTATTTATGAACGTCTATCTCTTTTAAGCACATTACAAAGTGTAAAGATTTCTCTTTGCTTTTAAAAGTGTACTGATTTTTATTGATCAAAACAAAGAGGTGGGTACAAACATTTTTGTACTTTTTTTTCTTTCATTGATTGAAGTAGCCCTCAAGTTAGGTTCACTAGCAGCAAGCCATTACTGTTTTAATTCACTTATAGCGCAATTTTTAATCCCTTTCTTAACAAAGTTTAATGGTAAGGAAGCTATTGGTTCGGGACCGATAAATTTAAACCCAGCCCCGGTTTTTGCTAGAGAATCAGCAATATCATTGCCCTCATTACCACAATGGGTAGGAACCGACATGATCGTCACTCAATTACTTGAACAGAGAAGATGTATAAATTATTTACAGTCCTTAACAAATTTTGACACAGTCAAGGGATTATCCAGCGAATTCAGCACAGAAAAACTGTCTGTACAGAAAACAAAGGTTTTATCTGTAACAGCGAGATTCATAATGTGTCAATAACACAGAGCGCAAGAGCAATTCCTTCCGCTTGAAAAACTGTGCAATACCCTACCCAGGTAGCCTGAAAAATTCAGATCAAACTTAGGGCAGTACACTCCATAACCAGAACTATTGACGATGCGAGAGCCATCAGAAAATAATACTATCGACTCGTGCAAGTGCTCAAAAAAATCCGGTAATCTCCACTGATCTTTCGAAGGTCGCACCACCGTATATAATTTAGTGAAATTAAATTCAGACATCAGTCTATCATTAACCATATCAATTTCAGGTACTAATGATGCGCAATCATTTAAAATTGTTCTATGGCTCACGACTGAACCCTAGAATGTTCCACATCGCTATGCTCCTTAGCCTTAACGCAGCAGAACAAGCTGAGCAAAGAATGAAAGAATGTAGCTGTGGAAAGAATAGAATTCATTCCATGGCAAGAAGGGGAGTTGAGGCCATAGCTCCTTTAATGGCCCTACAAGCAATAATTTGTAGACCATTAAGTTTAATAATTGTAGCCTTTAATTTAACCACGGGCGACCAAACCAAGGAAGCATAAGATAACATTGGTACAACCAACGATTTATAGTTGAAACACAGCATTTTAGAAGTTAAACCCCAGGATTTCAGAAAGGCTCGCCTACACTGCGAAAAGATGGCTGTCGATTTTTGAAGTTTATACTCAAGGTGAAAATTCCAGAAAAGTTTACTATCCAAGAAGACACTTAAATGCTTAACTTAAGTAACAAGATCGTCAGCGTAGCTTTGAGCAACAAAGCCTGACTGCTGAAGTTTCACAAGTATATCGTCAATCACCAAAAGCCATATAGCATGGGTGAGAACACACCTACCTGAGGACAACCTTTGGCAACTTTGACCGAAAATGTAGCACTATCCAAGTCAACCTCAACAATGCGAGATTTGAGCATAAAATCAATCCATCTTACAATGGTGGGATCAATACGAAATTGGAGCAGGCGTACTATCAAAGGCTCTCGCAATACCCAGGAAAGTACCCACAAGAAACAAGCACATGTAGAGCTGTTTCACAGGGCTTACCTACTCTACAAGCATGTTGCATGTTACTGAGTGGAGAATTAGATAAATAATTATCTCTAATAAATCTGTCGACAATGCTCTCTAACGCTTTAAGAAATTTTGAGGACAGACTGATGGGCCGAATCGGGCTTTGGGATCAGTGTAATCTGATTTGCCAGCCTTCGGTAAAAAAACAACGTTGCTCTTGCCCAAACATGAGGAACAATACTAAAAGCAACATAAGCTTTGAAAAGGTGGAGCAGGTGGTGCTTAATAATAGGAAAACCATGCTGTAATTCATCCGGAAAAATCCTATCAGGACCACCTGATTTGTACGGTTTAAAGGAGAAAATACTGCAACGCAGAACTTCGAACGTAATTAAACGATCCGCTAATTCCCAGTCAGAAGCTTCATTGCAATTCTTATTGGTGGGAAAGTGAACATAATCAGAGTTAACGATGGTACACTCCAGAAAATGAACTCGTATGCTTCTTTTTTCGAAGAAGTAAATTTGCGATCCGATAAACGAAGAGCATCAAGTCTACAGGTATCATTTTTAGCCAACGCTCTATTAAATCTAGCGACAGAGAGACTATTCATTTCCTCACAGAAGTTTGTCCATGCGGTTCTGTGAGCGGATCTTAAGCTTTTTTTATACTCCTTTTGAGCTATTAGGAAACAATCCCAATCGCATTTAACATTAGTATTTTTTGCTTAATTCTTCAGTCACAAACCTAACTTCTGAAACTGATAAATGGGACTTAGCACACCTTGCCAGAAATTTGAATTCAGGTTCCGATAGTACACGTTATAGCTGACAAACTTCTTCGTTAATCGAGGCTAAAACCTACCCCCTATCCAGCGAATAAATTATTCTTGGAAATTCTGGGGAACTGATTAATGGACCATAATAATCCAAGGGAATAATTAAGTTTGGAAGATTTCAACTGCAACTGTTTCAATGGCCGTTAATACCTACTACAAGATATTTGAACACAGGTTCCGATAGTGCATGGAGTAGCTGCTTAAATTTTTCGTCCTTTAAGCCGATCAACTATCGCCTAAACTCAGAAATAATTTAAACTGGAAATTTTTTCTGGCGATTTTGACAAAAAATTGTTAAATGTCATTTATCCTTGCCAATATTGCCCTTTTATTCGAAAAATTTTGTAAAGAAGCACTAAATATTTCAATATGAATCGTAATTTTTCCAATTGGAATTTATTTAGCAGTATGAAACATACTTACATATCCATATAGCATCTGTGAATTTGTGGAAAACTTCATATCTATCTTAAAAACTAGGTAATTAAAACAAAATGCTCCAACAAATTGTGTACTTTGCAGTTTAAGAAAATCCAATTCATTTTTTAATTCAATATTTTTTAACAAACTTCTGATTTTAAAATCTTCATATAGCGACCTATTGGTAGAACTTATAACGAACAAAATGTTAGGTTCGTTATAACCAAGATAGATAGTATACTATACTTAGTACTAATAACTAATTCTTAATTTATTTAATTTTAATTTAGTACGGATCCTTTTTAGCTATTATTATTGCATGCAGATTTAATTTAAACTATTTTACAGTGGGTTTACTGCATAAACAGTATGCAGTAATAAGTAAATATTTTAATTATGACTTTCACATATTTTATGAAACTAATAGCTAATTAAGTTATTAATTTAATTGAATTTTAGGATACTAAATGTGAGCTTTGATTTAGATAATTTGTATCAGAGTTTTGGCTACAATTCATATCATCAATTATTTATTTAGTAAATTTAATTATGAAATTATTTAAAATTGTTAATTAGTTTTCTAATTGCGAAGTTAATTTATGGATTCAGTTTTAATTTTATTTATTAATTTAGAATTTGTTTTAGAGGTTCAAATTTAAAATCATTTTTGGGCTTGATTAACTTGATAAATATCGTTTTTGATTTTAGAGATTAAATTTAAGTCGTAATTAATTATGGTTCTTAGTTACTAGTTTAAGATACGAATGAAGTTTATCCTAAATTAATATTCGATTTTACAACAAAAAAAAACTGAGTTTGGATGCGTGTAAAAAACCTACATTCGGACGAATTTATTAATATTAAGAAAAATTCATTCAAATCAAATATTTGAATTTAATGCTAAATTAAAAAAAATCCAAATAAACAAAATTTATCAAGATTTAAACTATTTGGAATTTCACAAAGCTAATCCTCTTAAACTTAATAACGGCTCAAAGCGTTAACCAATTAATCGACAATGTTTGACAGTTTATAAACTTAATCTGATCCATGAAAATCGGCATCTCAAAACTAATATTTGGTTTGAAAAAACATCTCACTATGATTTTTCGATTGGCCTATTGAAATAACGATTAATCGAAAATTTGAAAAATTGTATATTATGCATGTCTAAGGAAGTCGATATCTCAAAACTTTCTTCTATCGGCAATCATCCCACTATGATATTCTGATAGGCCAATTCGTATACTTTAATCATGCATATCCGCTAAAATTTATTATTAGGTTTACCTATTGAAATATCGATTATTCGAAAACTTTAAAAATTAGATCTTAAGCACTTTTAAGAAAATCGATATCTCAACACTTTCTTTTATCGGCAAACATCTCACTTTGATTTTTCTATAGGCCTATGTGTGTAGTATAATCATGCGACTTGATATTAATTGAATTGAAGATAAAGTCAGCCCATAATATTCCCATATTTTTTAATAAATTAACCCGTCGAATTTATCAATCGAAACCAACAATTTCGTTGAATTCATCCTTCTACATTATAGTATACCGCATGGCAATAAAATACGGAGACTCATCAAATTCCAAATATTTCTGCAAAAATAAAAAAATTCAAAATAGCCTCCATGAGCACTAATATATAACTTTAAACGTTTACTAAAATTATCAGCAGTAGTTTGATGTATTTCTAGAGGTATTTTATCACTGACCCTGACAATGGCAGCAAGTAATGACTTCAAATTTGTATATGCTATGATGCAGATTTTAGTCTCCAAGTGTGCCCAAACAAAACAGTCGAGAGGATTTAATTTCGGACCATACGGCGGCCATTGCATAAAGTCGAAAATGTTGGGAAGTTTGAGCGGTAGCAGCTCAAGCCATAATAGATTCAAGTTTTAGGCTATTCTTTTGGCAACAATTCGAGCTTCTCCGGGAGGTGTTTTTGACCAAATAACTTCATTTTGACGATTGTAGCATTGTTTAATAGTGAAAAGCTTCTCATCGGTAGAAAGAAATTTTCTAGATTTTTTGGCCCCGAACTGTTTCAGTAACACTTTGCTAAAAAGATAGGCTTTTGGAGCTTGTATGGATTGTTGTTTAGGTTTTCTTCGGCAATTTCTGGCTACATGACGCATCTTGATTAGCGGATTTAATGATGTTTCGAAGCTGTGGAGTGTTAACGGTGCGCAGATTTCTTCTTCCTGAAGATTTTGAATTATTATTTTTTTGGCAAACTTCCAGATTCATACAGATCGATAACAGCGAGACGACTTTTTTTAGACATGATAACTCAAAAAATAAAAGGAATAGAGAACTGATATTTTTTAATGAAATGACTTTATTGTAATGTTTATATAAAAAACAAAAAATTTAAAAACAGTCTTCGTATTTTATTGTCACCTGGTAAAACTCAGTATGTTCCACAAGCAAGTATATCAATTTATTCTTTCTGTTTAACCCCCACGACAGTGACGCTTGTACGATTATCCTGTTTGCTCTATTGCCTTTTAACCGTTAACATCTTTTTTTAATTCAGTTGGAGCATTTTAGTGGCAAACAACAATATTAAAATGTTCCGTGCAACACTTCCATGAATAGTTCCATGAACTGGCTGATTAGTTGGCCTAAGATATGCATCTTACTACGCTATTAGAGAAACCGATGAAAACGACATATAAACCTCTGTTTAGTATTACATCAAGTTCGACACCCCTACCAAATATGGAGCTTTTACCCACAAATGCATATTTCCATATTTCAATATGCAAAATCCACTAAATTTAATGCTGTTTAGTAGGATTTGATTGATCGAAGTAGAAAAATCAAATCATCTCTCATTATCATTTGCATCATTGTAGCGGTATTCGGGTGGTGGTAATCTAATTCATAGAGAAATATAAAAATCTGGAATCAAATTTTCGTAATTTAATTCTTCGGATTTTTGGTATGTCAGTTGTCTTTTTTTTGGAAAATAGTCGAAATTGAAATTCTTTTCCTAATTTTGTAAAATGTTATGAAACTTTTCTGCAGGTATTCAAAATAATTATTTGTATGAGGTAAGTATTACTTTCTTTTACGTAAGTAAAATAAAGTATAGTAATGATGAAAAGTTTAGACCTTGAGATTTTTAGAGATTTATCTATTTTGAGGTTACCTGAGTTCGAAAAAGTGGGTTTCGAAATGGTGTCTGTCTGTCAGTCTGTCAGTCTGTGTCCTCTCTACAGCCCAGATGGTTTAACCAATCGAACTGAAACTTCAGATTTAAGCTTTCTTGATACATTGGGAGGACCCAGTTAATTCTACTCTAAATCGGCTAATCAGAAGTGGCCACTCCCTTTGTCCAGAAAATTTATTTTGCAAATATCTTAAAAAGTATAAGGTTTACAAAAAACTACTTAATACGAAATGTTTCCAAAAAATAAAAAAAAATAAAAATTTCTCAAAATTCCTTGTTCGTAAAAGAAAGTCGTCTGTTGGCCATACCTCCATTTTTTTTTTTTTTTTTGCTTTTCAAGGGGGAAGGTCCAAGGCAAAATCTAGATTTCATCTAAAGTTGGTAGGACAATCATAAAAATGTGTGTTAGTTATCAGTATCACAATTATGGAATAGTGCATCAGTAATGACGATTTTTTAATACAAACAAATGACATATAGTCACTCACAATATTGTTCACGAGTTTATCAATTTTGAAAACCTTAAAAAAAAATATTGGAATTTTAATAAATAGGATTTTACTGTTTAATCATAATTATTGTTGTATTATCGATAAATATTTTGCTTCCTCTTTTATGCGATCTTCAAACACACGTGCATTATAAACATTTCATTTTATGAGTAGCAGCAAGTGAACGATTTTGTGTATTGTAATTT
The DNA here is from genome assembly GCA_958295665.1 of Tipula vernalis. Classification (NCBI taxonomy): domain Eukaryota; kingdom Metazoa; phylum Arthropoda; class Insecta; order Diptera; family Tipulidae; genus Tipula; species Tipula vernalis. The sequence continues at coordinate 56,443,276 of OY282559.1, read as the reverse complement.
GTTACGCCACAGCTAGTGAACAATATGTGGTATCGTATAAATTTGCACAAATCATTAATTTGTTTATTAATTTTTACTAGTAAAATTATAAATAAGTTTAAATAATAATAAATAACTGCAAAAAGAATTTAAAATATTGTTGTTAGTACGGGGACAACTAAGAAAACATTAACACAGTCGAAAATTCGAGAAGTTGAGAATTTCGTAAGGAATAGTATTACGTATCGCGAAATTTCTAAAACCTTAATGTTATCAATTGGTGTGATTTCAAAAATTGGAAAAAATTTGAACTTAAATATCACAAAAAATAAACCCGGAAGAAACAAATTGCTAAGTGGCACAACGAAACGGGCTATTCTTCGGGAAAAGTTGACTCTGCAGTAGAGATGTCACGCTGTCTAGCTAGAGATAACAATATAAAAGTTTATCCTGAAACTATCCGTCGGTCTCTACGTGATACTGGTTTGACAGGTAGAGCAAAAATTAAAAAACCTTTATTAACCCAACGGCATCGTTTACTTCGACTAAATTTCGCCAAAAAATACAGATATTGGTCTCTTGCGAATTGATGTAAAGTTATTTGGTCGGACGAGACCAAAATCAACCGCTTTGGCTCAGATGGAAGGAAGTGGGTATAGAGACGACAATTAATGAGCATCACGTTCAACCAACTCTAAAATATGGTGGCGAATCAGTAATGATATGGGGATGCATGATGGCCTACGATGTTGGTGCGGTTCATATAATAGATGGTAAGATGACCGCTTTATCTTATATAAAGATTTTAGATGAAAATCTTGACGCCAGTTTAAGAAAATGGCGGTATCATAAGCGGGACATTATCTTTCAACAAAATAATGATCCCAAACTAACTGCTAGTAGTACTAAAACTTGGCTACATAAAAAAATACAGATATTGGATTGGCCACCCCAATCGCCGGATCTCAATCCAATTGAGATGCTTTGGGGGGTTCTAAAACGTGATTTGGCAGATTTTTCAACTTCGATAGGAAGTTTGAATGAATTATGGCAAAGAGCAGAAGCAAAATGGAATTCGATTAATTCAGAAACGTACCAAAATTTAGTTGCCAGCATGCCCAAACGAATTGAGGCGGTTATTAAAGCCAAAGGAGGCTACACAAAATATTAAAATTTTTATTTTTTTTGCTATTTTATTCAACACACAGAATTGTTTATCTGTATTTAAAGCATTTTTAATTTGTTAGTACTATATGAAATTTTATTTACTGTTTAAAAACGTGAATTATATATTAATAAATGAAACAGACACTATTTTCAATAAAATGTTTTTCATTCAGGAATAGAGGGTTAATAATTAGAGATTTATCAAACTCGTGAACAAAATTGTGAGTCACTGTATGTACATATAAGATAAATCCGTAAAATCTTAAGTTTATTGCTTTATCAGTGAAAATGTACCTTGGAAAGCAAAATTATTTACCGCCACTTGGTGCGCAAATAACCAACTTTTGTGTAAAAATCGGAAAACAAACAAAATTAAAAAAAAAAAGTTGCAATAGATTATAGGTACTATGCCAATGAATTTAATATAATGGCGTTTAATATGGGATGTCAAGGTCGCAGTCGAAGGAGAAGTAGGAGATAAAGCAGATTTAAAAAACGAATTGAAGTAGAAAGAACTCGAAGCCAAATTATAATTTCTAATTTCTAATCAAAATTGAGGATCATGGAGGAATTTAAAATCTACAGATTTAAATGTTGACATCAAACCAAAGTTTTTTTGGATTTATCCATCTTGATAAATTCAAATTAAAAAAAAAAGCAACAATCGCCCATTTTATCGAAATCAGAAATCTCTTTGGATTTATCAGTTTAGTAATAACATATATCAGTTTAGAATTAATATGTACGCCATACATTTCTTTAAACCTATCCTAAGAAATCTCTTTAAATTTATCCGTGTTGAAATCCAAATGAAGATAAAGCACCAATAGGCCGTATCGTAAAAAAATGCCCGAAATCAGAATCTCGTTGAATTATGTAATCCTTGATATGAATTGAATTGAAGATAAAGTATGGCCATTTGGTAAGATTTGGCAAAAACGGCGAAAATAGTTAGTTTTCATTGTCCCAAATTTGAAACAATTTGTTGTTACAACTGCTGTAATGAAATTTATTAAAATTTGTTTTAATCATACCTAGTTATTTCTTTGGTGGTTATATTTCAATGTAACCTTCCCAAAAATATCAAAAACCAAATAAATTATAATACTCGTAAATTCTTGTACATATACAAAGCTGTAACGTAAATAATATAAACAACAGTTTATTATGTGACTTCCCATTGAGTACGACGAACACAAAAACCAAAACCTCCTCCATCGTATCGTGTTCATGGCATTTCCACTCAATTTCAAAATAACATTATTTATTATAAACGAATATACATTTATTATATTGAATGTAAATTAGAAAATTACAATTTTCCAAAAAAAAAAAAACAAAACAAATTTATGAGATTGCGTGCAAAAGGAAACTTTTCTATACCTTTCTTTTGTTTTAAATTTCCATTCGTTTACCGGCAAACAAAATGAAAGCTTTTAAAGTAGATTAAACCAAAAGGTTAGTTAGTTTTTTGTTTTGGTTCGAAAATCTTTTTAAATTCGTCGTATAATTTTAAATTATATGTAATTGTCTCGTGTAATACGATAATTAATATCTAAAAAGAGAAAACACAAAAATGACATGATGATGAAGGCTTAATGGCACGTGAGTTATTAAGTATAATGTATTAAACAAATTGCTGTACTAACAAATTATTCGGCAATTTGTATGAAAACGGGTTTAAATACTTCAAATTCCATTTCGTGAAAAACCGTAATAACCAAAATATTTTATTTCGTTTGTATCTTTTTTTTTTGCAAGGGAAATTTGGTGGAAAAGCTTTAATGGTATTTAAGCAAAATTATATCTTTTATCCGAAGCTATTAAATTTTTTGATGTTTGTAGCATATGTGGTTCCCGCACAAAATTTACGTCTCATTTAATCAGAATTTTTTGTTTTTTAGTTTTTGCCGTTAAATCAGAACCTAACATTGTATTGCGTGCAAATACAACATTCCAAATTATATTTACAGATATACATACATAGTTAATATATATGGTATATTCACAAACACGTCAAAGTAATAATTTAAATACTTGTAGTACCCGTCACATAGTTATAGTTAACATATATGATGTTATAAATTCCGGCATTATACTACTTTAGTGATAATTTGCATGTTCCACATGAATTAGGTAAACGCCACCGCCAGACAATTATTAATTTACGTTTATAATAAACATTAAAATGCCATAAAATAAAAAAAAATAAATTTAAACAGACAGTAATTTAAAATAACAAAAAATGCATATTAAAGCTTTTTTGGAAGCTTTCCAAGATAATACTCAAATATACATACATAAATAGAACTTTTCTGCATTACCATAATTTTCTCATTTTAACATTCATCTGTGTAACACCAAACCGTGAATCTATGTGACAATTTTTTTTTTCTTATTTTCCTGTTAAAGTATTTTTCATGCTACTTTAACACTGAAGATTTTTTTTTTTTTTGTGTGTTTTCTGTTTAATTTTTCCTGTATGATGATGCTAATCTTATAGTAAAATGGTATAAAGCGCCGGCACAGAAAAGGTTAATTAAAAATATTTATCATGCTGTTTGCGTAATTTTGTTTCTTAAATACCATACATGAAAACAGATGTACACACAAATCTGTACATTTCACATTCCTCAGTCGTCACAAGTTTATACACCGTGCCGTTGTATATCCATTTAAAGAAACGTTAAGAAAAATTAAACATTTAATTGTCATGTTGCGTGCGTCCTCTGAATAATAAATATACAGCATCGTATACACATATTTTAACGAGTTAAACTTATGTTCTACCATAAAACTTTTGACATTTTTCGTATATTATTATGTTGGTTTTGCAGGGGGTGGGTGCGGTTCGTTACCAAAATATTATAATTATTTCTACCGAAATTTAAATGAAAATCCATTAATTATTTAATGTGTACAATAATTTCGTGTGTTTTTTGTTGATGCGGTGGTAATGTGTAAAAGAAAAATTAAATTTTGTTGTATACGGACTTGTTTACCCCAAAAAAAAGGAAACATCATATTTATAGGGTGTCTCTTTGAGAAGTAAGCGATTAAGGTATAAAAATATATTTTAAATTATTGGTTTTGTACATACCGTTGCTACCATCTCAAACTGTTGAATGTAAAAATTTCCTTTACGTATCATGGCCAATTTTAGAACTAATTAGAGAATATGAAAAATTAGTTTGAGATTTTGAAACGGTACCGACGAAGTTGAGAAGCCGAATGTCGGAAGGTCGAATGTCGAAAGGTCGAACGCCGAAAGGTCGAATGGGTCGGAAGGGCGAATGTCGAGAGGCCGAATGTGGTATGGCCGATTGTGTTGAAAGGCCGAATGTCTAATGGCTGATTGCGTCGAAAGGCTGAAAGTGTTGAAAGGCCAAATGTCTTAAGGCCGAATGAGTCGAAAGGCCGAATGGGTCGAAAGGCCGAACGTGTGGAAAGACCGATTTGGTCGAAAGGCCGAATTTTCATTAAATTTTCCTTCACTTAATTGATTGAAATGAATATTTAAAACCATTAAATGACAAAAATTTTCATTCATGAAAAGATGAAAAATTAAAATCAATTTCGACACAAACGGCCTTTCGACACAATCGGCCTTTTGACCTATTCGGCCTTTCGATAAATGAGGCCTTTCGGAATTCGACTTTTCGATATTCGGCCTTTTGACCATTTCGGCCTTTCGACACATTCGGCCTTTCGACACATTCGGCCTTTCGGTGTTCGGTCTTCCGACATTCGGCCTTTCGGCCCTATTCCGACGTTATTATGTATCTAAAAAACGTTATTAAAACAAACTTGCAGAATTGGAAAATTTATTAATGACAGACAACCAACCCTAGTTACTTTCCAAGCAACGGTCCGAGGAGAACTTTGCCCAAACTAATTTCATTTTTATTCTATTCTTTATATAAGGGTCACGGGCACCTTATCCTTTGTAAACAATTATTCTTTACCTATAGTTAATTATATTTAGGTAACGTAATACATTAATCAAACAATTTTTATGTTGTTTTACATAATATAATGGATTATTATTAACTTACTAGTGCAAACATAAGTAATTGATAAAATATCCAGTAAAATATATAAATGTGTACATATTTTAACAGTTAAATAAATATTTACCTTAAATTAACGTTTACAAGTTCTGTGACAATTATATTACATTTTAACATGACCTTCCGCCTCTATCATTTACGTAGAGCTTTGAAACAAAATGTTGGATAATTTGTTAAATTTTAACAGGTGATTGGGTGTGATAGTCCAGTTGAGTGTGATTTTACTATTCACGATTTTGGTGATCCACTTGTATGTACATACTTAGAGAAAGGATTAGGGTAAGAGAACAACTAGAAATAAATGATTCAAACCTTCATGAATTATTCCAAAAAAAAAAGGATTTGAAATTTCTTAGTGTGCAATTTAGTTTTGACCACAAGCTTAATATAAGTATGGACGTTGACAAACCTGGCATGAACTCGTAGAACTCTAAAACTACGTGTGAAAAACGCAGCCCTGTCCCCCACCCCAATGATATACTCGGCATAAAAATCGATTGAGTGTTTCCAAATGTATCATGGTGTCTCAAGAACAGCTTGCCCGACTTGAGTTATTTTGTGCCAAACCGTTTTTTTGGACATTGAGAAGATTGAGTTGGGCATTGAGTTTAGGTTTGAATTAAATTTTGGGTTTTGCATTAATTTGCGGCTTGAATTAAGGTTGAGTTTGTGTCGCGTTAGGATTAAGTAAGTAGTTTTGTTTTGGATTTATTTGGGGGTTGTATATGTCCTCGGCCATATTGATTTTGGGATTGGGTTGGGCGTTGAGTTGAGAGCTGAGGTTGTTGTCGAGTTGGGGATGTGAATTAAGGTTGATTTGGGGTGGAGTTTTCAAAACTTGTTGATTTGAGGATTGAGTTAGGCGTTAAGTTTAGTGACAGTATAGAGTTGAATTGTCGTCGAGAAGAACGTTGAATTGGGGTTAAGCGAGAAGTTCAGTTGGATATTTATTTGAGAGTTGAATGGAGGGTTAGTTTGCATGCTAGTTTTCAAACCATTTTGATTTAGCGATCGAAGTTGAGTTGAGAGTTCAGTTAGGTGATAAGATTTGGGTTGAGTTAAGGTTGAGTGCAGAATTCAGCTGGGTTTTTTGAGGTTTGTATTGGAGGTTAGATTAAGTTGGTTTGAGTTGAGTTCATGTACGCAATTAATTTTTCGGACCATGTTGATTTGTGGATTGAGTTGAACGTTGTATTTTAGGTTGAGTTTAGGTTCAAGTTCATTGAGATGGGGATTGAGTCGGAGTAAAACTGGGATTTAGTTAGAGGTTGATTTGAGAACAGAATTAGGGTTAAGTTAGATTTAAGCTGGGGGTTCTGTTAGGAATTGAGTTGAGGGTTTAGTTGAAAGTTGATTTGGGATTGGACTTATAAATGAGTTGCTGGTTTGACTGGATGCTGATTTGGCAATTGCACTTAATATAACGTTGAGACTGAGTTGGAGGTTGAGTAAGGAGTTCAGTTAGGGATTTATTTCTGGGATCACCTTTTTTGATTTTTATATTACGGCCGTTCGGTAATATAAAGTGATCGAATTAAGAGTGTAAATTTAATTTCCAAATAAATAAATTTAAAACTTAGGTTATTGGAAATTCTATCGTCGCAACAATGACCGAAATAAGAACGTGCCGCTAATGGATTCTCTCAGAACTTGATGCAACTGATTTTTGGAAGGATTTGAAAAGGATAAATGTTAACTGCAGTTCGCTGAATCATAGAAATTTAAGTTTTGTCAAGATATCATTAGCATTTCAGGTTTTAAGTTTATTTTTGTAAAAAAAAAAATTTGGCGTCTTATGGTTGTAAAATTTTTGAAAGCCGTTTTAGTCTCTACCGTCACCTTATTTATTGAATGATCAAGGTATTAACGTAACTTAAGATTTAACTAGAGGCTCCACTCTTGGCCGCGTTGCGGCTCAACTATGGGCTGCTTCTCAGCCTTTTTACTGCTGCTTTGTAGTAAATCTTGTCACTTTGCTTCTTTAAAACAATTGGCTGGAAGATAAATTTCAGCAAATACATACTTTAATTTATATTGTATAACGATCTCTGTGAAAGATAGATCGGTACGTTCTAACTTCCAAACATTTGATCTTTTAAAAGAGTAATTTAGGAACTAAAATGTCGTAAGCTAAACAATAATATGCCACAAGAATATGAGACAAAATGTGGTTGTTAAATTGTAGTGAATTATTATGTGAATTGTGTTTCACTTTATGGAAATTCCTCAGAACTTTTCAACGGTACCTCAAAAACAAAATGTATATGCAAATTTGGTAGCCTTGGGATTAAATCTTTCGCGTGCCAGGAGAAACTGAGCCTATCTTCGTTCTGGCCTGAAAAAGCTGGCAACTGGTTTAACCTACTTGAAATGCAGTTTGACCTCCGGGGCATCACATCACAAAAAATTAAATATTGACACGTACTGTCGACCATCTCACCGCAGACATACGATCTAATTTCTGACTTACTTCAGAAGTCACCACAAACCAACCACTATGACTTGCTTAAACAAACATTGTTAGACCGTCTTGAACCATCAGATGAGTGTCAACTAGAGTCACTACTGTCCGGCCAAAATCTTGGAGGTCAACGCCCATCCGATAGTTTACGTCATATTCGCACGCTGGCTGGTACCAAGCAATAATTTAGCGGAACCTTTATACGCACGATCTGGATACGAAAAATGCCGGAGATAATCAAAATTGGACTAATGGCGCAACCAGACGCAACGCCAATAGATACACTAGCGAAGAAAGCAGACCGAATGTTTGACGTACTAAACATAATAAAACCCAACCATCAAATTCATTCTACGCAGTCAAAACAATACCCCCAAAATAACCATAGACAATCCAAAACCACGGCACAAACTGAACGGGGCCGCAATGGAGACCGGCGATCACCATCAAATAGTGGAACCATACAACACCGCTAAGCTCGCATTGAGGCGCGATTAGACGGCTTGTTCCGGGACGATCGTAGCCGATCACAAAACCGACGATCACCATCTGGCCCATGATTTACCGGAAATTCAAACACCTACCACCCAGGTATTTGTTGATATTACGCTAAGTTTGGCAAAGCCGCCAAAAAGTGTCTTAACCCATGCAACTGGCGCAAGCCAAGTACAACGACTAGCATGGAGGTAGACGTAACTAAAAAATAATAATTAATCCACAGGTCATGACAACCACGTCACACACCCTCAATTCGACTGCCACGACGAGTTCATTCTCGACTCATCTCCACCTACTCTACAGAATCACAAAATTAACTTACCTAATCGACACTGGCGCTGACCTTTCGGTTATTCCAGTCACGCATATCAAACACTTATATGCTATTCATAAACGAAACCCCGATCTAGTCCTTTCGGCCACCAATGGCACACCCATCCACACTTACGGCACGAAGTTGCTACATGTGGATATCGGACTTAAACGAACCTTCACGTATGCTTTTATTATAGCTGATGTGAATCGTCCGATCATTGGCGCCGATTTTCTATGCAAATTCGGGCTTCTTGTTGACCTAAAAACAAACGGTTGGTTGATTCAGCGGCTAAGCTGTTCGCGTCGACACACCGACACCGATCCATTTCATGATCAACAATGATTACGGCACTCTGCTTAAACAATTTCCTTCCTTAACAGCAGAGCGGAACTAAAACTTACCAGTCCGACATAACGTGGTTCATCATACTCGTATTGTCACCGTGGGCCATCTGCCCGTGTCAAGACCACGTAGGCTAGATCAAATCCGTCACACATGGTGGGATTAGGGATTTGTCGGCCATCGGCATCTCTTGTCTCGTGCCCTTTGCTCATGGTCAAGAAAAAAGATCAAGATTGGAGACCATGTGGGGATTATCGACGTTTAAACTCGGTCACAACACCGGATCGCTACCCGATACACTACATCCAAAATTTCTTCATGCATTTACGTGGTTGCAAAATATTCTCCAAAAGAGCGTACCATTTAATTCCCGTCGTGCCTGAAGATGTTCACAAAACGGCAATAACCACCCAAATTGGCCTCTTCGAATTCACTCGAATGCCATTCGGTGTACGAAACGCCGCACAAACATTTCAGCGCTTCATGAACGAAGTTGTCCGTGAACTAAAATTCGTTTTCGTCTATCCTTGTTGCTTCGCACACTGAGGAACAGCACAAACTACAGTTAGAACAGTTGTTCAATAAGTTAGCACAGTTTGACGTGCATATCAAGAGCGCAAAATGCGTTTTTGGCGCAACCACTCTTGAATTCCTCAGCCATAAGATTACACCTGACGGTATTCTGTCATCAGACGAATGAATTAATACAATCAGAGAATTTCCAGCTCCTACTTCAATTAAAAGTATTCAGCGATTTATCGGTATGGTAAATTACTACCATCGATTTATACCGAAACTTGCACAAACACTCGCACCAATTCACGGCCACTTGGCATCTTTACTTAAAAAGCCCAAGACCGCCAAGAACTTTTCTTGAACCGGCGAATGCCAACAAGCATTCACATCGTTGAAAATTGAATTGGAACAGATAACACTTCTGGCACACCCACTAAGCGACTCAAAGCTTAGTTTGACTACTGATGCAACAAACGCTGTCGTCGGGGCAGTACTGCAACAGTACCATAACGAGTGTTGGGAGCACTTGGGATTCTTTTCGAAAAAGCTCTCGAATGCAGAAAAGAAATATTCAGCATTCGACCGGGAATTACTAGCAATATATCTGGCAGTCAAACACTTCAGATATTTTGTGAAAGGTCGAGAGTTTACAATCTACACCGACTACAAACCTCTGACGCGAGCGATTCAGTAAAAAACTGAACGTAGTCCATGGCAATCACGCCATTTGGATTATATTAACCAATTTATGTCGCACATACAACATGTTTCCGGACATGACAACGTTGCCACGGACACATTGCCCCGCACTACCGACAACGAAGTGGCCACAGTCGAAACAAATTTTGACTTGAACAAAATAGCAAACACTCAAAAAGTTGACCTAGAACTTCAGAATTTACTTTCTGGTTCCGAATGTCACACTAGTTCATCACTGAAACTAGAACTTTTTAAACTGCCCGGCCTTGAAATCGTATGCGAAACTTATACGGGGAACAGTCGCCCATACATTGTTGAATCATTACATCGAACCATCTTCGACACACTACACAATATATCGCATCCTGGTGTCCGAGCTTCTCGTAAATTGATCGCTGCTCATTACTTTTGCCCCAGTATAAACAAAGACGTAGGCAATTGCGCTCAGTCTTGTTTATCTTGCCAACGCGCAAAAATTCAACGGCACTCAAAATCACCCCATGGTAAATTCGAAAATCCAACTGGTCGATTCGAACACATCCATTTAGATATCGTAGGTCCACTTCCTCCATCCATCTAATGGATACACATATTTTACTTACCTGTATCGACCGTTTCACTCGCTGGCCCGAGGCTGACTGTATGACCAATAATATGTCTGACAACCTACGTATCTCGATTCGGCGTACCCCTCACGATCACAACCGATCAGGGAACGCAATTTGAGTCCAAGCTGTTTAATGAGTTAACAAAACTCCTTGGCTCAAACCGAATACGTACTACGGCTTATCACCCGCAAGCCAATGGCATGGTCGAACGCTTTCACCGGCAACTCAAAGCCGCACTTATGACCAGAAGCAATACAACTGATTGGAGTTCGGAAATCCCAATCATTTTATTTGGCATCCGAGCAACAGTGAAAGAAGATCTAAAATGCTCACCGGCAGAATTAGTTTACGGTCAAACCATTAAACTACACTGAAAAAAATTTTGTGCATTTTATTTACGAATGGTATTCACTAACCACAATTCGTACTATTAATGTAAAAATTACTACATTTACGAAACAAACAAAATTTAGAAAATAATTCATAATCATTTGTGCTTTAATAGCATGAATCACAGTTCATAAACTAAAAAGTGGTTTAGTTTATTGTGCTATAGATATAATACATTCACATGTTGTTTGGGTATTAGTGGAACTTGCATCGTTTTATTAAAAAACTACATTTATGAACAATTCATAATATTTATGAATTAGACGAGTGCGAAAATATTTGTTAAATACTTATTTTTCGTTATATTGACGAATGTAGCACTACAATATATGAATATTATAATTCGAATTATGTTTGAAGGAATCCTACTTTTATGACTTCTATTGAATAAGAATTTTCTTTTGTCATTTCCACCTTCGAAACAGAAAGTGCTACAGAAGTGAAATGCATACCGAAATATGCCTTATATATACACCCACGCCAGATATTAGTGATTTTCCATTTGCAAAGTAAAAGAAATCGAAAAAAAAATCTAATAAACATAACATTTCAGCAACCGTCTTTTTTCTATTTGATTTTGATTAAAATGCTCATAAATAATAGCATTAAATTGTAAATTTCACGTTTTTTTCAAGTATTATTGATAAATACCTCCATTAAATTAATAACACGAACAAATTCATATATTGTACATAAGAGCTCCATTGCATTTCTAATTATGCGAAAAGATCAAGTTTCATCATTACGTAATGTATATGAATTTGTTCGTACTATTAATAATTCGTCGAATCTATTCGTAGCATCTATGAAAATAAAGTAAAGTTGAATAATATTCGGAACAACGAAAGTAAATAAATTGCTTTCGCTTCTTTATTAACAATTGCGTGCTAGAAAGGAACAAATGTAATAATTTACATTCAAAAATTTTTAATGTAACAGATTTTTGTATGCTGAAAAACTGGTAAATATGATATTTTTTGCCAGTATTGTACAAGTGTTTTCCTTTTGCACGTGTTCTTATTCAAATAGAGCCAATTTTCATTCGGTGAAACTTAAATAAGAACACTTTTCTGTGAAAAAATAAATTTCTTTTAGTCTATAAATAATGTGTAGATAAATAAATTATGTGATCTACAGGACTAAATTTTAATGTGTTAACAATACTGCAGCATTATTATATATAGTTGCTGGCAAGAAAATGTCGTACCTATATTGACGATTCGGAACTCGATCCACCTTATACGGTATCATCCATTCCAAATCTTGCCGCTCCTGTAAATCAGAATGTATCAGCAGCACAAGAAGGAGGCCATAGATTAAAATCGTTTTTGCAGTAGTGGGATCAAACGAATTTATTGAATGTTTTAAAAGGTTGTTACCTTAATCTAACTCTCTAACTCTCAAATATGCAATTAAAAGTACTGTGTGATTGTAATTCAATTTATTTAATTTACAGAAGGGCAATAAAATGAACCATGGTGCACTGCAAATATTTTGGATTAAATTACTTCTTAACAAATTTGTTCTAAAAATTTTACTAATTTAATCTTCTAAAAATAATCTAAAATTTAAAAAATTAATAGTAAGCGCTATGTTGACAAAATAAATAAATAAAAATATTACAAAATTTTAAGTTTTTTATTTCTCTACAATTCGGTGTATAGATTTTATAAATTTATTAATCAATCGACCCAAAAATTTACATTTTTGTTATGAACCATACATAAATATTATGTAGCTTTGTGTATCAATTATCGTTCTTACATATTATGAATTATTTTCAGTATATTTATGAAAATAATCATCATATTTGTGAATTATTCATAAATGCTGAGTATTCCATTCTTCCTATACACGAATAATTTCGTAAATATAAATAATGAATTTCTAAACTTATATGTATGAATTTATTCGTTAATGTGATTTAACATTTCATTAGTATTATGAAAAATTTCATGGTATTACGTCGAATTAATTAATTTACGAAATGAATTAATTAATTTCCTAATTTATAATACAAGTGGTGATGGATCTTAGTCAATAAATATTGTAGTGCTTAATTGAAAATTATGGCTCATATACGAGAATTGCGCAGCCGTCAGTGTACTCAACTTTTGATTTTTCTTTGGCGACATGCTCGCAGCCCAACAAACTAATATTGTTGCATTTTTGAAGACCTTTGCATTATTGATATGCTATACACGGTTCTATTCGACTGAGAAAACTGATTTTTATCTCATGTGGTGGATTTATATATGGATGGTGAGTAATATTTAAACCTGGCTGGCCCCTCTGATCTAACTCTTTCCAATGATACCTTTTTCAGGTATCGGCACCGTAACTGTTTTTTTTATAACCTTATAGTGTCAGAAATGAAGCTATTGCACCAAATATTTAGAGTAGCTAGTCTGGACATGACGAATGATTCAAAATTCCGTTTTAGATTATTCGTTACATTTTAGGGGTAAAGAATCTACCATCTGCACGTATTTTTGAAAAATTTTTACCAGACATAACATTTCTAGCAATATTGTTTATATCAGTTCCAAACCTAAACAAAAACTTTTACGTTTTACCTAAAAAAAAGTATTGTACAAGCTTTTCTTCTTTAAAGTTTAAATATGAAAAAGCTTTTATTAAAATTATATTATTTGCACATAAAGCACATAAAACAACCCACGTCTATATAACTTTTAACACGATAGCTTCATTTCCTTCGAACCATTTAACTTTTCAAACAAATTGCTTGTCTATAAACTTAAGACAAACAACAAAAGAACAACAAAATTCTTTTATATTGTCGTGATATATCATATCTGTGTAGTTTGATTTTCCTCTTGTGTTGTTCATACAAAAGCAATATTTATGACGTTCTTAAAGATACTTGTGAAGGACTTTCATCACTATTCGGATATCAACCCCTTAATATATAGCACAAACGATGGTGCATTAATCAAGCTCTCTTTTTAACTATAATTTAAACAATTGCTCAAACACGTATAATAAAACTGTCATCTTTAATAAAAAATCATTGTCACAATAGATTATTTCACACATGACTTAATCTTAAAATATTGTGCATCTTAGTCTTAATCAAAAATGAAAACTTGATATTAGATTCTACAGCGGTAATCTATAACCAACTATAGGTAAGGTGTATAAACCCAATTATCTAATGTTATCAACATTAAAAATTATGATTTACCATTTTTGAATAAGTAAATACATAACAAGCAGCAAAAGACAATAATCATAATAATTTTCCATTTAATTTTTGTATGCCAAGTCTATACATGGTGATGACATTAATAATACATGAATAATAATTTATCCATTCCATTCCAAATCCAAAGACAAATCGTTAAAATTTTCTATTCAATATTATTGCTTAGTATATACATGAGGAACAACCACCCACCAAGCATCATAAATTTATGATGAATATTTATAATTTCCTTCAAAGTGAAAAATCGATCGAATCTCTTCTTCATCATCGTCATCGCTGTCGTCGTCATTTTTTCGTGTATATCTAATATCTCGGAACTATACCGGAATGATGTTATTGCTTAATATACGGCAAAGATTTATTAGATAATAAAAATATTTTGTATTTTTGTTGGTTAAAAGATAAATTAGATAAATAAGATTTTGGATCGTGATAAAATGAAAATGTATCTAATTTCAATGCTATGCTCGTGCGATGGACATCCTGTGATGGCGGTTCAATATTTTATTTTATTTTTTTTTTTGTACATATACTCGTATAGTCGGTGTCGTATTTTAACATTTTATTGAAATATGATAATTTTTGTTGTATTTATGTAATATTTACGACATTTTAAAAAATAAGTATTTTTTCAATTCATCCTTGGAATTTGTAACTTCATATTTTGACCTGAAAAAAGTTTTCATTTGATTAAGGCTTTATCGTTTCGGACAAATTGTTGATAATTATTCTGTTTTGGAATGAATACCTGAATCAAACATGAAATATGTCTCCGACAATAAGCCATCATACATAAAAAGGCTAATTTCGGGATTTGATTTCTGACCTGACGTCAAAATAATTCCTTTGGATGAAGTATCCACCAAATTGATGAAAATATTTAACTCTATCACAGGATTTGTGATTCTGAAAAGCAAATATTCTCAGCTTTGTTTGTACTGTGGCAGGTTTCTGAACAGAACAAAAAATTTACCAGCGGAAAAAGCTTGATTGAGCTTTGGAGTAGCAGACTTGGCGCGCTTGGCCCGCTACAAAAATAATTGTTTTTCGTTAGTTATAAAGGGGTCCCAATTTGAGAGTAATTTTAAAATTTAAAACGGTTTGCGTCAGTCGTTAAAAAGTCGTAGTTAAAGACACACTCATTCGAGTATTATTATAACTTATTCCTGAAATTCTGCATGATACACGATCTTCATCGAAATTTTTATTTATTGAACACAGTTGACGTATGTTCTACACCCCTTATGAGTACAAGTTATAGAATAGTCGGTACTGGATATTAGCAAGAGATAAGGGAGGTTGATATGGTCGATAAAAGCAATGTAAAGCAATGATCGACCTCTCAAAAACTGAAGATGTACAACTACATTCTGATAGGTCGAGCCTTAAAATTGCTTTCGTGTTATGCATTTGATTTGCAATTTGATAACGGCGGAAAACTGATCTATTGGTGTCCAAGACGAATTAATTCCCATGTCTCTCATTAGTTGTTAAAGTTGTTCTCCTAGATGTGCTCCAGCGCGAGTCTCTTCAAATTCTTTCCACACACGGAGTGGTTCTTGTGTTGCTTGTGTGTTTCTTAAAATCAATCGGCCGTAAAATTCCTTTCGAACTGGTGACTAACTCGTCAGCACAATTGATCTTATTCGCCATCACATACCGACCATTTTCTTTAAGTCAAAGATCAAGTGAATTACCCCTCGTATCTTGAAGTTTTAGACGTTTAGCAGATGCCAAAATTGCAACTTTACCGACTTCAGTTCTCGTCCGCTTATATGCAACGTTTTGAGGTAACGATGAAAATGTTCTAGATTCAAATAATGCCACGTCATCATCAGTCATTGCACCAACAGCCATTATTGTTAAGAGTAGGTGCAAACGTGGCATCGTTTCGTTGTTAGTTCGTGAACTGTCAGTGAAAATTGCCCCAAATCGTGATCTTGAGTGAACAAGATACGTTTATCATTTGAACTTTTCCAACTATACTTATTGCAATGACAATTAGGAGCTTAAGATCTTGAAGAACTGTACTCATTGAATTTTCAATCAGTTCGTGAGCTTCTTCGTCAGGGTAAGTAAAGCAAAATCAATTCAAATCTATTATACCTGGTCTTATTCTTCTTCTTCTACGCCGTCGTTGTCATGTTGAGCTTATCGAGCAGGGTTCGTCGCCAAACTCATACTATGCCGAAAACTGTGCCAAGTTCCATGATGATAGTAAGAATGATAAGAAATCCAGTTCTATCATTTGCAGGGCACGTAGCGATAAATTGGAATTTTTCTGATGACACGCTCTTAGGTAGTTGAAGGATTTTGTATGCGACTTCTTATGCAGATAATTTACTGTTCTGATGAAACGCTGCTTCAAGTAAACGAAGAAGATCTGAAAGTTTACTACGGATCTCATCGATAATATTTCACATTATTTCACTCATTCCAAGATATGCTTTGGTTATGTAGTCAATAATGTAGCGGCAATTGCCCAGTTGTCCAGATGGGCAAGTATTGATTTATTTCCATGATAACACGTGGATTGTTCAAAAACTCGTCAAAGGTCATAATCGATAGTACCGAGTCATTTTCAAGAAATTTGCGGATACGCTTGACTTTTCACGTAGATCCAGGATTTCTGTTTCGTCTGCATCTGGTAATTGGGTCAAAATGGGGGTTTTGAACGTAGAAAAAACCGGTACAACAAATTGGCATTTTATATTAAAGCTACGGTTTTTGGCATGTATGTGTGTGGTAATGAGTTTAAAGAGACAAAAGCTGTAGTATTGGACCAGATTCTTCATCTTCGCTTGAGCACGTAATGACTTCATCAATAAAGGCACAAACATGTGGACTACCACCCTGTTGAAACTCTGCCCGATAGTAAAGATGTTGCCAAATGTATCTTGCAGAGACTTAAAAGTTTTGAATGTTCTTAAGAATTACAATGAGTTCCGGCCAACGTATTTCCTTAGCCCTCACGATTACGAAAAGATTAGTAACATCGAATGACGCACCAATGCTCGGACCTTATAGCTCTCTTGTCTCGAATGTTGACTTGGGTGACGAATTCTCTGCCGTACTGAAAATGCCAAGGCATTGCCTACTAGTCCATTAACAAAATGTTGATCAATTATATAGCCAGTTGTTACTAGCTGAACGTCATGTCACCGTTTATTCGCCGTTCTCGGAAATAATACGTTTGAGTTCAAGCGCTTTAGCAGCTCTTCAATTTTGTGGCCGTACAAACGACTTGTATTGATCAGAAAGCACAATTGCTTACCCACTTTTAGTCAATGGCTTTTTATCTTGTCCACAAAAGATATCTTTATCAAACAAAATGGACACAGGAAATTCTCCTCGATCAAGCTTTATTATCTTCGTCGTTATTGTTCTGTGACGATGTTCAATCACTTCTTTTTGAATTTGGGTCAAGATTTCTTAAACTTGTTCAGCATACCGGCAAGTAATTTGAATGTTAACCAGCAGTATAGTTAGTTGCGACATGCAATTAGCGATGGAAAAATTATGCGCTGCCAATCGTACTAGCGAAATTTTGGAAGTGCTACAACGTTCGAAATGGCGGCATATCACCTCCAAACTAAATCTATCAGATTTTGCCACTAAAGGTTTAAGCCCTACAGAACTCTAAAAGCATCTACTCAGAAAACATCCAAGTCATGGTCGCAAGCTGCGCAAATACATTGAAACATCTGGTGGAACAATTGGTAAAAAAATACGCCAGCTATGATAAGGTAGGGTGACCAGGTCCAAAACGTTTGAAAAATCAGAACATTTCGAATTTAAAATCCAGGACGGTTACAAAGTCTCGAAATATGTTATGTATTTGAGTAAAAAAAATGCTGCAAAAAATTGGTGTGGTGGCGACGATCATCCACTGGAAACAAAACAGACGTGTGGTGAAATCTCTTCTAGAAAAGTTTCAAGCAGTCAAACTCGATTCATCATTTGGATATGTTGCAATTTTAATTAATTGATCATCAAATATATTGGTTAAGTCAGATACCAAAAATTCAATGGAATCGGTGCATAATCGCACATGTTCCATTTGTGTCAGAGATAGAATTTCTTAAATCAAAACTGGCCAGATTTCAACAAATATTGAGTTCACTAATAATGATACTTTGGTCGATAAGTAAAAACCATAAATCAAAAAATTACATTTGCCAAAAAAAAAAAATTTGTTTTTCATACATAACCAATCCCATGCCATGACTACATTCCCAGCACCAAATGGAACATGTACGTTAGTCAATGGATTTTAGTGAAATTTTATATTTAAGTTATTAAGCCAATTCTATAAGTAGTTCCTAATATAAAATCGAATTATTTACGCTCTGAAGCCATAAATATCGCGGACTACGACTAAAGCTATTATGGTTGGTATTGTTAATAACCAATCCAACCACCTTTATAGATTTTAATAAAATGTTGTATCTGAGATTTGAGATGTGATTAATTCCGGCTCTGCAAATTCCATCAGCCATAAAACATTGCTCAACGGCAAGAAATATTTTGGAACACTACTCGTACTAATGATGTTAGGGTCATCACTGGTGGTTTGGCGTCTATTGGAGGGGGGCGGGGCCAAAGTGGAGTAGATTAATCGACCAGCTCCGTAACCTTCCAGTATGGTGCGCATCACATGAGCTATTCTGGTCATGTATTAGGCAGCTGTGTGATGGGTACAATTGTGTAAGGGGTAACATGCTCACAATTCACAAGTGTACGCGCTGCCTCCTCGTGGCAACCACTGGTAACTAGGACCATTTGGCAAATTTTTGGTCATTTGGCACAGGCTAAGGTATGGCGCTAAATGAGAAAACCTTGTCAAGAACCATTATTTAAGGTGGAACAGCATACGCCGCTGGATTAATGGCTGATTGGTTAATCAGTCCAAAGTAAGCGGACTCTGAATACCAGGCACCCTCCAGTTTTATTTAGCTTTCCTGTAGTAAAGCTGGCTGACCTAAAAGGGATTTGCAATTTCCAGCAACTCGTAAGAGTAAAGTCAAACGGAAGACGGGACAGGGATGAGAATATACGGGAGTGAGACAGCCCTCTCGAAGTCCTTGGGTTCCAATGCTACCACATGGCCCTTCAATTAATAATAATAATAATAATAATGTCGTCACTATAAATCAAAAATTTGATTTGAACATTTTGGTTTTCGTACCCAAATAATTTTCTCCGCCTTCAGTGCAATTTTATATCTGAGAAATTAAGCCGATTCTGAAGTTCGATTTCTTAAATGAAATATTTAAATTATATTGAAGAATTTTGCATGGCCAGAAGTCGGGAGAAATCAAGACGAATGGTCAGTGGTCACCCTATGATAAGACGATACGTTTATGTACTTCAATAAATGTATTTCACTAAAATGTCGATATTCCAACCACGCATCCACACTTATTACCCGATTCATTTGGGCATCAGCTGAAGCTACGATTTTGCCATCAACATGACCTGTTGTGTTTTTGTTATTTATGGACTTTAGTAATGTATTAGTAACGAGTTGGGGATTTGTCGATATTTTGCGCGATGGGGATTATGTGGTCTGCCAACACGAACCAAGACTATTTCTCGACCGAAACAGTGTTTAAATAGTATGTTTGGCAACGGCCATTACTTTTTCCTTATTTTTATTCATTTTGAAGTGGCAAATTTTCAACGGATCAAATAATTTTCATCACTAGAAGTATCCGTGATTCTTGTAATCCAAAAATTTTTCACTGCAAAAAAAAAATTGAAGCACGATTATGGCATGGTTTAAATAAAAACTGTCGATTGGATTCTCATACCGCCCAGAACCGCTTCCTTCAGTTCAATCCACAACATTGAACACTAGACACGATGTTCCAGTGTGTTTAGTTCCATCAATCCATCGAGTATGTCGTCTCGCACGCTTAGACCCGCTTATAGGCCGATTTTGCGAACGAGGAAAGGGCCCAACCTACAATCTTAGCATTGATGTTTTTATGTATCCGACGACGTCAACTTTATAGAGATCGTTTTTGATGTCGGGATTCATTCGTATCCTGTACGTGGGAGGAATTGTTACATTCAGTTTCAGGAATTTCTCCAATGGCGCGGTTTTCCAACGACGTATATACGAAATTTTTATTCAGCGACTAACAGGAAGTACCCTGAATCCTTGGTGCGTGTCCCATTGTTATTAGGTGAAGGGTGCAAGGAGTTTCGGCCGATGGTTCTACGATATGTAAAACAAGAAGTGTTTTTGCACAGTTTCACGTTCAATGTTGGGCGCGTTCGGGTCTCACAAATGACGTTTAAATTTTGAATGTATCATACGTTCAGGTCTCAACGTGTTGATTTTGCCTAACATTGCCTGATTGCTTTTATAATCTCACCAGGAAATTGCCACCTGGATTAATCAGAAATCACACGGTGCTAGATCCGGAGAATAAAGTGATGGTCGAATTTCCTTGATCCCTGATAGCGCCAGATAGTTGCTTATTATAGTTGCTTAAGTAGCGAAGAACTTCCATATTATCTGGTTTCCCAATATATTTTTGAAAAAAAGTTTCTGTACATCAGTTGGCAGTTACCGTTTTACCAGTTTCCAATGGAATAGCAGCCACTACTTTCACCTTCGTGCGAAGTAAATCGACATCATTTTTGTTGTCATATGATTTAACTGGTGGATTTGCACACCCTTGCTGTGTTGGTGTTGGAATTTCGCCCAACCTCAAATCACTAATTTGTCGTGTTTACTATTCCCCCGATTCTTGCCAATTTTTCTGAAATTTTAAATAGAATATCGTTGAGCTAACATTTATTAGATCCCCCGTTAAAGGTTTCACTTACTTCAAAATTAATAGTTGGACAGTTAGGCTTTAATCCAAAAAATCTATAAAATTAGTTGCGGCTTTAAAATGTAAAATACTATCACTACTATTACAACAAAATGATTGCTGTTTCTTTTAACGTCATTTCATTATTTATTTCATCATTTCGAGTGTAAACAATTATTAAGGTCGCTTATCATTATTAAATATTCCAATGTTAACATTTCACAATAGATGTCGCGTTGACAAACATCGCATTGAAATATTTGTTATCCTATTATTACATAGATGACACTTGTTTGTGTTGTTGTTGTTTTTTAACTATTCAGGTTAGTTAAACCATACCATAACCTCATAAGGTGATCAGAACTTCGGTCTTCATTAATTCAATTCAAAAATCATTTTAAAATCCAATTTCCAACTCACATGTCAAATTTCATCATATTCGATTGAGAAATAGGCCAGTTCCATCATACTTGGCCATATTCCAGAACTTTATCCAAAAATCATTTTAAAATCCCACTGCACAAGCCGAATTTCATCATTATTGGTTGAGACATAAGTAAGTTCCATCGTACGGCCATATTCCAGAACTTCTTCCAAAAATCATACACATATAGTATGTTGTACTTACGCACAAAAACTCACTTATATAGATTGCTCAACTGATCACTAAAATCCAACCCTAATTCAATCCGCAAACGGCCCCCAACTCAACCCTCTACCCAAACGCAAACTCTCTTTCAATTCAATCCACAAACCAGCATATATAAAAATTAGCCAACTGCTCACTATATCTTAATCCAACCCCAACTTAAGTTCAATTGACCCCTGACTTAACCTTCAACTCAACCCCAAACTCAATGCCAACTTAATATTCAAACCAGTATATATAAAAAATTGGTTAATATTTCTATAACCAGGTATTTTGGGTCAATTCGTATGGCAGGTATCCGACCCTCTTGACGCACAGGTTGAAAAAGCTTGTCAAATCTCGGCCTTGACCATAGAAATAGATTGGCAAAAACAAATTCTTAATCGAATAAGCCGTTTTCGAGATACCATGGGTACAGACCGAAGTAAATATACCATCATAGTGGCCGTTCAGAAGAAAATATTGCTGCTGTAAGTGCTAGTGTTAATGAAAGTCCAAAAACATCAATTCGGCATCAATTACATATTCCACCAACCACTTTATTCAAAATTTTGCACAAAGATCTTCATTGAAGGTATACAAAATTCAGATAACTCAGAAAATCAAGCCATCTGACTTTGGATTACGTCGACAATTCGCTAACTGGGCCATACAAAAAAAAAACGCGAATTTTATCAACAAAGTCATCTTTAGCGATAAAGCAAATTTTGAACTGAAACAAACAAAATCAGTCAGAGAGAAAGTGATTGGTGTGGCTTTTTTGATGGTGGAGTAATCGGACCGAATTTGTTTGAAAACGAAGCTGGCATTGCTGTAACTGTAAATGGACTTCGACATCGAAATATGATTACGAATTTTTTTTTTCAGCAACAGAAACGATCTATTGTGCGAACGCTTTGGTAATCGAATAATTTCTCGAAGAGAGAACATTAATTAGCCGCTTAGACCTTGCGATCTTATACCCCCAAGATGTTTTCCTAAGGGGCTCTTTGAAAGCAAAAGTCTATGCCAAGACATTATTTTCCATTACTAAACCGAAACCTTTTTCCTATCATCAAAAGTTTGATTAATATTAATAAATCTCGAATACTTTCGAAAATATTTACAATTCACTCGTCGAATTAGTCTTTCGGATTGAGTAGATTTCGGAAGCACAACTGTCATACTGTTAGATTGAGAGGTTATCAGCCATGTTTGTTCTCAATTCTCCGTTCCCGTCTTTGGTGGCTGTAGATCTTGGTTGGTAAAGTAGGACAGTTAGTTTACATTAAGGCATTAGCAAAACAGTCTTTCTGTAACCGCAAGCAAGGGCTTACGTTTTCAACAAAACAATTACGACCGAGCCCAGAGCCCACAATTTTTTTATAAATTGTTGTTTGCCAAAGGAGTGAAAGACAATCGACAACATTTATTAAACGTATAGAAGAAATCTTGTAACCGAATTCTTTCAAAATCTGGGCAATTGCTTACAAAGAGTTTATTTTGTGCCAGTCCCGAGAATTGCTCCTAGGATTCTTAACTGGTCCTTAATCGAGAATTTTTTGATAATTCAATATTGTCCTGCTGATTTAAGCATTGAAGTTCACAAAGGTTGAAAGACAGTCTTTACAGTTTTCTAGGAAAATAAGGGAAAATGTAGAACAACGATTGCGTTTCAAGAAGCGTAGTTTCTATATAGAATAGGCTAGAATATTTCTAGAATTAGCGTTAGGAATAGAAACAAACTTTATCATATCGTACATGATTTGTTCCAACTTCCAATATGGTTACGGTCAAACATCAGAGGGACAAAGACTTTAACCTAGGATTCGGATGAATTTTAAATTTTAAAAACTTGGCACCCCAGAAAAAATATCCGGTACATCCGGTGGGCAGTTCTGGTCCTGTTCGATCATGATTCGCAAGTGTAAGTGTTGCCCTCTCATGGAGACCATCGGAAACTATTTATCATTTGACGGCAGGCTAAAGTATGGCGCTAAAGGAGAAAACCTTGAGACAAAACCCTAATCTAAGGTGGAATAGCGTACGCCGATAGATGAATGGCTATTAGGATAGACATTATTTAGTATGTGGACTTTAGATAACAGATGTCCTCCAGTTTCATCTCAGACTTCCTGTGATAGAGCTGGGCCTTCCAATGTTGACTCTTCCATCCCAGTAACTCATGTAAATCAAAATCGAAAAATCAAGCATTATTAAGGAAAATTACGTCCTAAAGCGTCATAAACAGCGGTAGTTCCGTCATAGATTCCAAGAACCTTGGCCCTCTTTCCACTGCAGACCTCTCAAATGGGCTATCTACGGATGAGGGGCTCATGATGGAGTAGGAGGCGGTTAATTCTCTTCTTTCCAGAAGATGAAGCAACAACCCTCGCAAGTGAGGGGAGTTCATCATTGGGAACAGTGGTGAGCAAGGACATGGTAAAGTATGTGAAGAAGGGTGTCATTCATAATCCTTCGAAGAATCTTCTTGTAAAATTATGTGGAGCGGTTAAGAAGCGCTATAAAAGGCTTCTTGCACAGGGTAAATCTTTTTTGCGAGAAACAAACTCTTGACACTATGGCCACTGGAGGAGACTAGAGCTACCTCAGAGGTTTCTTTGGCTGACAAAATGCGTTCTGAGGATGACACCGGCATTGAAAAAATTCAGGGGAACAGTTGCCGTTCTTAAGTTCAGACAGGCAGCGGAATCAGAGATCATTGTGATCGTACCCGTTGGGTTTCCAGAAGTGGTCCTGACCGTGGACCAGACGGAGAACAAGGAGCTTAAACCAAAGTTCCTCGGGAATCAATTCAAACCAGGGTGGCTATTAATGGCCTGCTCAAATATTTTTGGATGTAAGAGCGCCGAATTACCTACTGAACGTGAATGCGAGTAAATGGAAAGTGATCCGGAGGAAGGCGAAAGATACTTTTTCCTTCTGCACACTCTAAACTGAAGCAGGTTGAATACAGGATCAACTTCAAGTTTGGTATTGTCCAACTTCACCGGAAGTCACTCCACAAAAAGTGCAAACAGGAGGCTATAATGCCCCCTCCCCTCCCACAACTCGGATTTGAGTTCTTTAATAAACAGCTGTTTTGTATTTGAAGAGGCCGGAACAACGCAAATGCAGGAAATTAGAGTTCCGAAACTGACTGACTGGGGCTTATACAAGGCACTTCTCAATAATGCTGCGACTACAAGTTGGCCTTGACTGAATAAAATCTCGAACTAAGGAATCCAAACGGGCAACTTGGGGAAGTTTCTATGAAGGAATCAATGAATTGTCTTCTGTAACATGGCTCCAAAAAGCGCTGCCTAGAGGTCAGATGAGAGTTTCAATAAGAGCAGGAAAGGCACAGTTAGGATACTTATAGAGACCCATTTTTCGGACTCTGTAGTGACGGAATCTCAGGAAGGCTCTGACGATGATCATTGTGAGGTAACTTTCACACCACACGACAGGGTCCGGAGTAGAGCTGCTGGCTCGAGCTAGCTCGAGCTGGAAGATCGAGCTTTTTGAGGCAATTTCAGAGTTAGAAGCTCGATATTTCTGCTTGAAATACTCGATCTTTTTATTTTCGACGAACTTTGAAAAAGTACGTCTAAGAATTCGCTTATACTCAAAAAGATCGAAAGCTCGTGCTTTGCAAAATGACTTAAAATCAGCAGCTCTAATTAGTAGCATGCCTTCGTGAGGCCAAGAAGAATGAGGGGCTGGATGACCAACACCTGAATGTTTCGATTTGCCACAGTTATGAGCCGCTAGGACCCTAATGTACCAAACGGTAGATCAAAAGTTGAGCGAAGTGAAGCAATATACAAACAACTCAACAAATTTAAATGGACGTTCAGCAGATTGAACAAAAATTACAAATGGTACAAACACTCAATTAAATTAAAACAACTAACATTCGATGGAACAACATCGTTCGAAATTTAAGTTTTAATTCAAAACCGTGGTCTATAAAAATTATTGGAAGGATACAAAGTCTGGAATACAGACTTTTAACAAGAAGTGCTGGTCGTGTATATTTTCGATGAAGCCATCCAAAAGTGGAGTTCTAGCTTAACCGGATTAAACGCAGAAGAAATGAGTAGACGAGCGCAGTGGTGACATCTTGAATTCGAATTTTCTCACTCAAATTATGTGATTAGAGTGATAAAATTCAATAGTGTGAAAGTGCGTTAAGTGGATTGTAGAATAATTGTGTTAGTTTGTGTTAATAAAGTTAAGTGGTTGTTTTATTCACAATTCAGTGAAAAATGTAACAGTATATGTGCATGAACACTGAAACAAATAATTTCGAGAATCAATTTCTTGGATATTTTTTCAATATCAAACGGGGTAGGAATGAATTTATTCAAGAAGGAGATTGAGATACACAATCACCTGTCATTTCAAAAGTTTAGAATCTCAAAGGAATTAGTTTCATCCACTATTTTTTAAAATAAAAACTAAATTCAACATTTATTAGAAAAAAGGTTTGCCCACACCCTTACATGGTTTAAGGATAGCCAGCAGTAAAAAACAAACGACGAAAATTCAATCTCTCTATAAATTACAGTTATAGCTAAAATGAGTTGATGTATTATTAGAGTTGAACGAATACAGAACACTATTATCTATATATCTAGGTACTCGTTTATCTAAGAATATTACACAATGTTCAGAATACAAAAAAATATATGATACTAAATCCCAAAAATACAACAACAAAAATACGAAATTTACCCCTAAGGAATTGAGACTATTATTTTGATACAGTATAGAGGATATATGTATAGGATATAAAGGACATAAAATACAATAACAAAAAAGGGAACGAGGAGTATTATACAAAATTCCCTCATTTTGTCTTTCACCTGAGCACAATATTTATTTTTATGACTTTCAATCAATCGAAAATTATTTTGTCGAAAAAAATTAATGAAACCACATTATACACGCACCTCACATAATGTACATAATAAGAGTAGGTACATACCATCCACACCCTCACCAAATTATCCTGATTTTCTCTGTAATATAAATAAACCATTTGATAGTTTTGTTTTCATTTCGTACGAAGGAACGGACCAAATCTAAAAATAATAGAAGCCTCCGATCTATGTATATATATGTACATAGTACGAGTGGTAAGGATTTTATTTATTTTATAAGGATGAAATATTTTTGATTAAACTATTAATTCAAACATGAAGAATCCCTTTTTTTATATACGAGTATGTAGGTATGTAGCGATACCGACCAACGATACGAGTATGTGGTTACAAAATGTTCGGGTCCTGTACCATATTTTATTACTTAGTTCCAACGTAAAATTAAAGATAGTTCTTTTGTGTTTTGTATCTTGGCTAAGGATAAAATTTAACCAACAAATAAAAGTTTTATTAAGAAAAATAGTTTTAGTCTATTAGTCCCCAGACAGTAGTTTTATTTTACAATTTTATATTCGAATAGGTGCGGTATACACACAACAGAAAATTGTCTTCAACAACAATGTTAAATTATTAAAGGAGCTAACCACCGTACGAAAGGTGAACACTTTTTAGTATGAGGGTAATTGACCTTCTTAGATATGTGTTCGTGTCGTTTACAAAAGTATTTAGTATACACCAAATAGACTTTAATTAATATTTGTTTTATACATAGATATGTATTATGTAACATAGAGAAGACCTACGTACATAAATTAGTGCATATCTAAATGGCCAAATTAAAATTAATTATATTCAATTTCCCTCCAACAAATGAATTGGGGATACACCAATTACCCTATCCTTTTTTGTGTAGCTACCACTCTATAGTCTGCGACAGCTAATTAAAAGGCAAAATCAAACACAGTGACACCAAAAGTACATAAAATAAAAAACTTCAAGTACGTTGAGTGTTAAATTAAATTTTAATTGAAACTGATAATGAAACTTTTTTTTGTTTGTCATTTTTCAGCTTTTTGCCTACTTAGTAATTCGAATTGAAAAAAAAAAAATACAACGATGTTGGATTTTGTCCAATTAACAAAAACTTAAGTTTGTAATGCGATATTGATTTGTGATAGACCGGAAGTAACTATCCTAGGAATGAATAGTATTAAAGGCTTACGTTTCGGGACAAATAAAATTGGTTCGAGTAAGTTATGATGTAACTGTTTTAATTTATGTTATAGACAGACAGATTTACGTTTAATTTGATGTTTTCCCATTACATTTAGTGCTGGCCAAATAGTGTTAAATTGGTCCACAACTTTTGAGCGCCTTGCGCGAGATTTGTTGAACAGTCTCTTTTATTATTTTACTTTTAATAAAGAAAGGAATACCGAAATTGGCTGCGATTTAGCAAAGTGGATCTACCGAATTTTTCTTGTTTAGTCACAAGTCTGCCAACTTCAGTTATAGGTATAGGGTAACCAATACCGATTATCAAGTACTCCATATTTTGTTTTTTTTGGAAAACTCGAAAATTTTTGTATGGTGTTATTAATCCTATTTTCGCGGCGACATCTAACTTATTGAAAAAGAATTAAATCGACGCAGAATAAATTCAAATTTATTGGCGAAATTAATTCACTTTCCGAATGAATTTAACTCACTCATGAATTCTAACTTCTCTTATTCCGCCACAAAAATTAGAAGATTGAAATACAAATATTGTCATCGAAAGTGAAATGAATGTAACGTCTTCAAATGAACTTGCACGGAAATGTAACACAAGAAAAAGTACTAAATGACTTCAAATGAAATTTAAAAGTGTTACATAATTTATACCTTCATGAAAAAGTACTAAAAAACTTGTACTTCAACAATAGATTGAAATGAATTTAACTAACACAAATAAATTGAAGAAACAAGAGTTATTTTCATTGTTTTTCATTGTGAATTTAATTCATAATTAAAAATATATTAGTTTCGCGCGGATTTTAATTCAGTTTTCAAATAATTAATGTCGCGGAATAATTTCATAATTAAAAGTGAAGAATGGTTAAGAATTCTTAAGGTCTTAGACTGGCTGGCAGCATAAAAATTATTAGAGCTTTTTTGAGGGCTTACCATAGTTGTTGCATATTTTTGGTTTCTACTAAAGATGTCCTGCAGTTTAGCCTTTCTAACGGTATATTTACCGAAATCATAAATTTCTTTAAAAATAAATTTACAATCCTGGAGCGCCCTGAGAAATGTTGAGCCCTTCTTGATTGCGCAGTTCGCACACCAATCGAACCGGCCCTGATCCCTGCTATCCAGAAATTATGGAAATCCGTCTCCAAATGGCTTTACGAAATTATTACTAGGAAGCGCACCAACTTTTGTTTTGCAAAATTGCAGGTTATCGAATTCAACGAAAGCAAATCAGGGTCTAGAACAGCAGTATAACCCTGTTAAAGTTAGCCGAAAGTTTCCAGCCGAAAGTAAAATGTCGATAATGCAGATTATGTACAGTCCAGCCCAAAAAAAATTAATTGGTGGTTGACAACGGAAAGTAAATAGGATACATGGATTGCAATAAAAACTTTTGTAAATAGGCTTACGTGGAAAACTTTGTTTAACTTAGTCGTGGAAAATATCGGAAAATCAGAACAATCCACAAAATTGGAATAAAATCAGCCGCTAGAATGTATATCTGATGTTGAATCGTTTTTATGTGATTTGTCAATAGGTATCGAATGAAAAAATTCAGTTCAAGTTTCCCGTGGGAAATCTCGGAAAATTCAAAAAGATTTCCAGCCGAAAGTAAGAAATAGATGAATAAAATCAGCCCCTAGAGTGTTATGTCTGGAGATGGATTGCATTGATGTGACTTGTCAATAGATATCGCAGAAAAAAAATGCAGTTCACATTTCCCGTGGGAAATCTTGGAAAATTCGACTTTCCAAAAATCATTACAAAATTTGAATAAAATCAGCCTCTAGAGTGTTATGTCTGACAAGTCACATCAATGCAATCCATCTCCAGACATAACACTCTAGAGGCTGATTTTATACAAATTTTCTAATGATTTTTGAAAAATCGAATTTTCCGAGATTTCCCACGGGAAACTTGAACTGAATTTTTTTCTGCGATATCTATTGACAAATCACATCAATGCAGTCCATGTTCAGACATAACATTCTAGAGGCTGATTTTATACAACATTTCTATTGATTTTTGGAAAATCGAATTTGCCGAGATTTCCCACGGGAAACTTGAACAGAATTTTTTCATTCGATACCTATTGACAAATCACATAAAAACGATTCAACTTCAGATATACACTCTAGAGGCTGATTTTATGCCAATTTTGTGGATTCTTCTGATTTTTCGATATTTTCCACGACTAGGTTAAACAAAGTTTTCCACGTAAGACTATTTACAAAAGTTTTTGTTGCAATCCATGTATTCTATTTAGTTTCGGCTGATAACTGCTAAATTTTTGATTTTCGGCTGGAATGTTAATATCATAAACTGCATTATCGACTTTTTACTTTCGGCTGGAAACATTCGGCTGGGATTACACAATATGCATTACCATTTCTTTAGTTTCGGCTGAACTAACACAATCTGCATTATCGACTTTTCACTTTCGGCTGGCAACTTTCGGCTAACTTTAACAGTACAGAAGTATATACATTACTCGATGTGTTAACTTCGTTGCCAATATCCGAAGAAAGACAGAATGTATCTAGATCAAGGGTGGAAGAGGGTATTTAAAAAACGCAATTGTTACCCTGCAACAACAGAGGTCAAACCCTGTCAGTTATACATGCGAGATGAAAACACACACCTGCTTTTGAGAGAACGTTAGTTAAGTTCATGACCTAAACATCAAAAAGCACTAACACAACTTTTACGTCCGTAAAAGTTCGGGTTAATTTCAATTAGATGTAAACAGATATCGGAATCATCAAGGTTTATAGGTTTACCAGTCAGTATTCACTGACATTCCTCTAAGCATGTGTTTTTGAAACAAGTGAGAAATATTGATGACCAATCGTATCCATCTCTGACACAATCTGTCAATTCTATTGTAACAAATCATTTAGAAATCATTATGGGTTCTAGTTAGACGTATAGATAATTCGCCATAAGCATCGCTTCCTACTTGTGGATAGCGGAATAAAAGGTTACGTAATAATTTGGGTAATTAAAGTTAATTCGACTTGTTTTAATGATGCGAGGTTATAGGAAATTTACTCGCAGCAGTAAGAAGCAAATTAGTATTACCCGACACGGTTCACCAAATTATCAACATCTTAAGAGTGTAGATAAGAATGAGAAGAGATAGGAAACTTTAAGCAAGTTTCCGCTTTCTTCGTCGAACGAAGATTTCTAGGAAAAACCACTATACCACAAGATTCCGGAAACGCCATTTATATGGTACAAACAGATTTGAATTTAAACACCGTCCTATGTGACACAATCCAAATTTGTTAGACCACGAATTTAGTAACTACCGATTGTTATTGTAACCAAAAAGACGCAATGCAATGAGTGAGAGCCACGACGTAGACGATTGGCTGGACAGTTTTGACACAATTAAGGAAGCAGTCTCCATTATTCAAGAAACGAAAGCCATTCAAAATCATGGAGCATTTGAGATCATTAATTGGTAATCAAACACAGGTGAAGTGTTAAAAGCGATGGGTGTCCAGATCAAAAACCATCAAAAGAGCTTAAACACAAGCAATGAATCAGGGACAGCAAAATTGTTACGGGTGAATCGATGAGCTATTCGAGAATGAACGCAAAAATATTGAATGGTAGTCGTGGTCTAACCACGAGGGAAGTTCTGAAAATCCTTATTTTTACTGGATTGGGATAAATCCAGTACAGAAAAATGGTATACTGAATGGCGGTATAGAACTATTACCAATACCAGATGTAGAGCTAAATGAAACGGTTCTTGGTGGTAGAGTATCCTATTCAATCAAAAATAGCCGGCCAATTGCCGGAAGAATGATACATTACGTTTTAATGTGGGATTAAATGAATATTTGTGCCAAACAATATTTTTCTCGAGGGTTGAGATTTTTATTTAAACTAACTTCCCTACATCAATATATGTAGATTGCTTACCTACATATCTCTAAAATTTCTTGTCAATCAATCAAACTCCATCTACACTTTTTCTTCTGAGGGTCGTCAAAAATATCGTTTGGTACAAATACTATATTTACGAAATCCTACTGAATACCATGGTATAGTCGGATCTGTGTAGCTACGAGTATCTCTATTATCACTTCTAAGTGGACCACAAACTTCACCTACACTTTTTAGTGCATGTTTTTTTTTGTGAGAAAATTAACAAAACCCTTTTAAAAGGCCATTTTTCCATGTTGGAATCGATCTTTTTGGACCGGTCAATGTCGCTGCTGGTCGTCGTGTTGAGAAGAGATAGCGAATATTATTTGATTGCTTAACAATCTGTGCCCTCCTATTCCACATACGCAATTTTCAGGGATACTGATTCGGTTCGTCGAGTGGATCATAGTACAGTAGATAAATGTGCAGACTTTCAGGAAAAAGTCGTCAGATTTCAAATGAATCAAGCAACTATTTTAGGATCTCCAAACGACAGTACAAAATTATTACCTTAGAAAGTGCAACCGCTTTTGCTTTGCAAAATTTGCCAAAATTAGAGGGAGAAAATTTATTTAGAGAATAAAATAATTTAGTGAAAGTGAAAAATTATTGAGCTACAGTGAAATTTCTAATTAACTGAGAAACAAAGAAATTTGAAGTTATTTCTAGTTAATGTTTACATTGCTCAAAAATAAATGAAGATTTTTATTTGAAGTATCTGTTACAGTGAAAATATTTGATTTTGTGAAATTTTAAAAAAAATTCTGTAACTCTTTAAGCTCAATCGATTTTCAGCTATCCAGAAGTTATGGTCTCCCATTAGTTACAAATTGGCCCCGTCTAATAATATGATGCAAGAGCTCTTGAGTGGGGTTAGCAAAACTCGGACACAAGAAGCAGACTGATCCTAGAAATGGCTGCCAGAACAGGACTAATCATAATGAATATTGGCTGAACCACATCTTTTCGCCGCAAGGGTATTCGGGAACGATCCCTGACATCACCTTTGCATCGGAGGCCTTGGCGCCACGTATTTAAAAGGAGTAAATTCAGTATATAACATTTGAAGTCTGCATTAGAACACGGAGCGATTCGCGGGATAAACCAGGCAAATGGAATTAGAAAAGTTTGGATGTTGAATGGTTCAGTGGTGAGGTAGCAAACAGCCAGTAGAACGGAAATGGACGAAAAATCCGCGACTAAGGCACTGGTATCTTCTACTATGAGCCTCATTATTTCGGCCTGCGAAGCATCTATGTCAACGAGAAAACCCTGGCATGACAAACCGTCTGCATACTGGTGGAAGAGGAAATTCAATGTACTTCGACGGAAGGGACAACAGCCAATAAATCAAGAAGAGGCTAATCGCATATCTGCGGAGCATTTGCAAGCAAACAAACAACTCAGACGGGCTAATAACCAGAGCAGTGCGCGTTGCTAGAAAAATTTGTTAGAGGATACTGATGAGACCCGTGGGGACTTGGCTACAAATAGTCACTCAAAAGCTAGGAACTCACAAGCCAACACTCGTGATGAATGCTAACACCACAGAACGAAGAAGAATATAGAATATATAATGTATATATCTGTCGGAAGGTATGTTTAGCGTCTGCTAGAAAGCCGCAAGACTGATATTGGCTAACAGGGGTAAAGACACAGCGGACAAGGTTATGGTAGAGTTAAAAAAGACGCAATCCAAGAAGTAACGGAGGCAGTTAGGAGAGCCGAAGATCATAATTATTTCTCACGACGTATTTACTTCTAGTGACACTCAATGTCAAAAGCACGCTTAATACAGTGAGGTGGAGCGATATGCTCGACGCTTTGGAACACCAATTCCACATACCGACATATTTGTTGCGAATTCTGGACGGCTATTTGAAAAATCGTAGTCTGATCTATGAAACGGAGGAAGCACAACGGAGACCAGACCTCTGGAACGCTTTCTATGATATAAATACCCGATGAGACAAGTGTGCTTGGTCATGCGGATGATGTTGCGGAGCTCGTTTAAGCTCGGAGATAGCTATATACTCAAAAAAGAGAATCCAACCTTCACTTCTCATATGAGTGTACGTGAAGGTACTTGAACAGAGCTCGGCAGTGAAATATCTAGCCACTGTAACAGACTCAAAGCAAAACTTCTTTGAGCAAAATCAACATACCGCGGATAAGCTGCGAAAGGTATCGCAGACCTAAGCAGGCTTATGCAAACGTTGGTGGCCCAAGATCTACGGAGTGGAGGTATGAGCAGATTCTTTCGACAGACAAATTTACAGGAAACGACTATCTAAAATGCAGAGGAGAGGGGCCCTACGAGTTTCGGCGTCGTATCGCACAGCCTTGGAAGCAGCCATCTTGGTAGTAGCGGGGTGCACTCACATCCATCCAAACCACTTACTTTAGAAAGACGGAGTTTGGCAAAAAAATAGCGAGCCTAGAAGAAAGGTCTGCCACCTTAAATAACTGGCAGATAGCCTGGGACTCATCGAACAGCTAAGAACCTGGATTGAGCAGACGTACGGTGAGGTTGGCTATTACCTGACACAATTCCTGACTGGTCACGGATATTTCCGCCAGTATCTACACAGAATACGGGAAGGTTCAACCAAGTGTGATTAATGATGTGGAGCACACCTTTTCCGCGTGTGATAATTCTGTCGTCCGAAAGCGAGCATTGGAGGAAGAAGTGGAAGCATAGTCCCCAGAGAGTGCCATGCAAATTATGATCCATGGAGAGAATGGTTGGAGATATATCGAGGCCTACATGGAAATTACTCTAAAAACCAAAAAGGATAATTTATACAGGTGCATTTAAGACAAGAGAGTGCTCAGTTTAGAGCAAAATTGTTAAGTAATGTGAAAAACGGTTTCAGGTCATCCCAGTAAATGGGGAAGGTGTTTTTAGTCGGTATAATTCGCGTAAATTCACGTTTACCATCCCTAGCCCCCCAAAAAAATGATACATTAAAAAAAATCTGAGCTCTTTAGACTAGATCGAAATTTTTAAGATTGTTTGTCCAGGTATGCTATGATCCCAGCTATTCAGAAATCAGTATCTCATTTTCTTTTATTCTCTTACTAAAAGATTTTTTTTTTTTGGTATTCACTTAAGTTTGTTCTAAAATATTATTTGTTTTGCCCATTTATTATTTTTGATGCTTATGTTTATCACTAATGTTCATCGTAACATTAGAATTTTTGCATAGGATATACCCGGAAAGATATCCATCATGAACCTATAAGCACTGGTTTTACTATGTTTCCTAAGGAATTTTAGTATTTTACCGACGCACAGGAAACCACAGCTCTACATAGAGTCAAGGAAAATTCAAAATTAAAACAATTTAGTACGAACAAGCAATTCAGAAACGTAAAATTCACAATTTAAGCATTGAATGACAGATTCGTAAATTTTTAAACTAAATTTGTAAACTTCAGATATCATATTCTTACTAACTAAATTTTAACCTTTTAAGCAATCCCCGCCTGACAGCAGATCCCAGTATGAATAACATTTTATTTATTTATTTATTTTAATTAATGATGCACAACACGTAATATAATAATATTATAAAAAAAAAAAATTACATAATATTAACAAGTTCCTAAATTTAATAAGAACTAAGCAATAAAAAATATATTTGAATTGAAAATAATTAGAAAATGCCTTTTGGACAAGAAGCTAGTGACAGGCATTCCTTCAGTTAAGAAATTAAATATGGTTGGGGATGGCGGGTGATTAAAAAACATTACAAAATAATATATAAATCTACATAATTTTACAAAAGTGAATATAAATACTTAAAGAATGTAATATAAAATATAATGAATATTATACAAAATAAAAATAAAAATGTGAGAGAACTAAATAGGATATAATACTTAAATAATCAAATCAAACAAGAAATCTAATGATTCATTGTGCAATAACCAGGTTTTAAGTGACGCAACAAATATTTTTTTTAAGTTGATTCACGGATAAATTTAGGAAGATTATTAAAAATTCTAGGTGCTGTTACCAAAAAGTAATTGAGGTAATGAGTTTTAAAAAATTTAGAAATAGCTTTCAAACACATAGAGTTCCTGCGCAGATAGTGACAATTTAAATTCCGATTTCCACTAATTACAAAATAAATCTTCATAACTTTGAATACGTATAGATGCTTCAATGAAAGAATTGAACACATTACAAACAATGGCCACGAGTGAAAACGTTTATTTTTAAAGAACATCGATAATCAGTGGTTTAACCGTCTCATAATAAGTTCCACCCCAACAGCAATTAACGCATTATAATAACTTTTTAAAAACCCAAAAGGACAATGTGAACGTAATAGATGCAACATCCTGATATTCGAATGGAGGCAACTCTTCAAAGCAACATTTAATCCTAAATATTTAATAGAACTGACTGATTCAATTACCATGCAATTAACGGTCCAAGCACCACTTCTAGAGCAGATAACGTCGTGGAACATAATATCACGGTTAAACGACGGATTACTCGTGCTAAAATTAAGCAATATAACTTTAGTCTTTGCACTAAGTACAAGTTTGTGAACAGCAAACCATTCACTCAAAATATTAAGATCTGTATTAATACGAGAGACAACCGTTGAGTAGTTGCAGCAATCGTAAGGAAATGCCATTTCATAATTTTGTTTAAAAATAGAATTGACATAAACAAGAAATAAGATGGGCCCCAGAACGGAACCTTGAGGCACACCTACATTAAGTTCAACAGTGCGACTCAGGCAACCACTAATACTAACTCGTGGCGAACGACCTTCCAAAAATGACTTAAGCCTCTCATACAAGCAACCTCTAAATCCAATGTGCCAAAGTTTATCCAAAAGTATCCGGTGGTCCACCATATCAAAGGCTTTACTTATATCGATAAATAGAGCGGCTTCATTAAATTAAGAAGTACATCTTCTGTTCCAAAACCAGTTCTGAACCCAAATTGCCAAAAACTAAGATAATAAAAAGAGTTTGTAAAGTCAATAAAACGGGATTTTACCGATTTCTCAAAGATTTTTGAGATAACCGGCAGAAGCGAAATCAGCCGATAATTGCATAATAATAAGCGATCACCTTTTTTGAAGAGCGGAATGACCGTCGCGGTTTTTAATGCTTGCGGAAAAATACTTTCAGTAATACTACGATTAAATAGTTCGCACAAAATATCAACAATGTTGTAATTAATTTCTTTTAAGATGGCACTGCTTAGTCCAATATTATCGGTCGTAAATTTGGATTCCAAAGAATTTATAATAAAAAATAATTCTGTCGACGTGATTGGCCGGAAGAAACAATTTCTATTGGAAGGATTATCTAAAATCATAGTACTCGCGCAATGTGACAGAGTATAATTACTATTAGATCTCATCGATGTAACAATATTTTGAAAATACAAATTGAAACAATTTGCAATATCAATATGTGAAAAAATTTGTGTACCCGATTCATCGATTATTTCAGAGATTGCGTTGCAACGCGTCCCTTTGTTCAGTATTTCATTTGCCAATACCCACTGCTTCTTACAATTGCCACCCGGTCTTTGAAATTTGTTAAAATAGTATTTCGATGTTGCGTTTATAATTAGTTTATTCAATTCAGTCGAATACTTATAATAGTAATTCTGCAATTTACCGAACAAGTTATATTCACCAAACGAAACAAAACCTAATTGTATATGTGTATAGATATTATATATATATTTATATATATATATATATATATATATATATATATATATATATATATATATATATATATATAAATAGGTATACAGGGTGGCGCAATAAACATCTCAAAATATACTAATCCTAGCAACCTGAAAGAAAATGTAAAAAGAAGAGCAATCATAACTATATGGCCAAATGTATCGCCCAAAAAGTCGAACCGGGAGAAAAATTCGAATTGAAAAACTGTAACTTTCCAACTTTTCCTAGATTATTACTGATTTGAGTGGTGAACTCCAACGGAAGTGGAATATAATTTTTGAGCAAATAACGTATTATGTTTAAGCTGCACTTTTTATTGACCCACCCAGTATATTATTGTCAACTAACGCACATAAATGATTATGGCATTTACATAATTTGAAATAAGTATCTGTCATGAAAATTCTTCTATACATCTTTACAACTCATCATAATCACATGGCCTAAATTTCATTTTAAAAATGGAAATAAATAAAAAATGAAAAGTTTGAACAATAAAAAATTTCCATTCTTCTTACAACAACAGCACAAAAAAAAACGTTTAAATGAAAAATAAACTTGGGAAATATATTTCCATTTTGTTGTATTTCTGTTCTATACTATTTTTGCCTACTTTGCAATCATATCACGTACATATCACGTTAATGAGTAACATTTAAAATTTAAATAAAATTGTATTGTACCAAAGATCTACTATAACTTATAAGGAATTTTAAAATATATGTACAAAACAACTTTAGCAAGTATATGTATACAAAATGGGATGACAATATGTGTGGCACATTTAAAGCAGCTCACATAATTATAAAGCAGCGAACAAAATGAGTTGATAGTCCATATGAAAAAGTCCCCCCCCCCCCCACCCATCTCGTTTCGTTTATTATGGTTTACACTGTGTGTATGGTATGTCTGTTTACTGTGGAGTTTGGCACATGATGATGTGAGGAAAATTTAAAACGTGATCTACTTTTTTTGTATAGTATAAAGATTTTTTTTATCTCGTTTTTATTTAGGTCGCTTTCCTGAGATTATTTGTATTTGATAAAAGAACGAAAGCACACAGTATAGAGTACATACACACACCCAAAGACAGTAATAATCAAAAAACTTTTCACAACTAATTTAAAAAATTAAAAGAAAAGAACGTATAGCAAAAGGAATTGGTTTTTGACTCAAGTTGTATAGTTTTTAAAACTTTCTAATAAATTTAAAAAATAAAAATAAAAATTTATTTGTAAGTTTTATAAATTTAAAATAAAACTAACAAAAAAAAAAAATACGTGATGGTGTAATGTGCTTTATTTATTTTTACGTCGTAAAGTTTGGTGTTATGCTTTTGCTGTCTAGTTTTATATAGTTTGATCCACTTGAGAGGAAAGATGAGTGTCTGTTGTATAGGTACACTCGTAGATGGTGTTTAGTTTTTAATTTGTTAAAAACTTGTCGTCCAATAAAATTAAATTATAAATTTTTTAATTAATGTTATTAAGTCGGATAGTTAAGAATTTAAGATTAGTGGATGGAGGAGTTAGCTATTAGGAGTTTTTGACACACGAATAGATCAACTCCCACCAATATATCAATAACAAACAACATAAAAAAAATTAAAAATTAGAAAAACTGTTTTAATAATTTTATTACAAAAAAAAAAATCAAACGGTTAATTGGAAATAATAAAACCCATCAACAAGAACAGATAACGCCAACTTTGATAGCTGAAAATAGCCATTACACGGTTTCGTTACAGTAGTCAAACGTATCGATTTGTAAGAGAATGGAATAATCATTTTCACTTTTGTAGCTTTTGACGCCATGAGACTAGAAAGTAGATCGAGTGTCTTTTAAACGATCCACCCATCTAACAGAGCAAGGTGGGTATCCGTATAGGCGAGGGATCAATGAGTTGAGTTATAGCGCTAATTATCATAGTCCAATGTCCAATGAATTATACACAAATATGGCTCCTCACTATTCATTTCCGCAGGTCCAGCCCATACCGCCG
The DNA here is from genome assembly GCA_958295665.1 of Tipula vernalis. NCBI lineage: Eukaryota > Metazoa > Arthropoda > Insecta > Diptera > Tipulidae > Tipula > Tipula vernalis. Next base: position 56,403,757 of record OY282559.1, on the reverse strand, counting down.
TCTGATTACAATACTCATGAGGTTGAAACTACTGGTTACGAATCATATACTACTGTTGTTCCAAGTTACACGGTTCCTCAGATTGAAGCCATTCATTGGTCTAAGTTCCAATCTCATGGACAAAATTACTCGGAAATATTCATTACACCACCTATAAATAACAACCCTCCATTTGAGGCCAATCAGTCCAAAATCATTTGTTACAATTGTGACGATATAGGTTATGTATTCACCGACTGTCCAATGCCACTATCGCGCTGGTTTTACTGTCGCTGTGGTATGAAAGATACAGTCACCCCAAAATGCCGAGGGGAACTGTGGAGAACTGGGAACCTCAGTACGCAAAAATTTGTTCAGCCCAGCAACAACCGGCAAGATGCTGCTGCCAATACAGAACCAGCGTGGAGAGTACTGGTCCAACCTGGAGCGAACCATCCTCATTTAATACCAAAAGTAATTCTGTGACTAGCAACAGCTCAACTCGTAAACGATGCTATATAGTGCCAAATGCAGTTTAAGGAGTCGTATGTATTTTAAAGCCAAACTGAAGCATAAATCTGAAATAATATCCTCGATAATTAATACTGAAAACTCAATATACAAGCGGTCTTATGCACAGGTAACCATCAATGGTGTCGAGTAAAATGATCTGTTGGATAGTGGCGCCACGATTAACGTGATAAGAGCTGGGTCTCATAAATATTTGAGCAATTTGTACATTGGCTTTCATAGTTTTCCGGGCAGCGTAAGTACGCAGCTAGTGGGCAAAACCCAGAGAATATTCGGATACATAGGTGCTCTACTGGTCACGCATGTTATTGACGTAGGTACGGTAAAGCCTGTCAAAACAGAGATTCTACTCCGTATCACCGGTTGTTCAAAAAACGAATGTATAAGGAATTAGACCGTATGTTGTCTTTCGGGGTCATCGAAGAAAGCCAGAGTTCTTTGTGTTCACTTATCACTTTGGTGACTAAGGCTAATGGTAAGGCTCGTCTGTATTTGGATGCCCGTGAATTGAATAAAGTGACCGTAAAAGACGTATACCCTTTACCTCTTATCGATGGATTGTTGAATGTAATCAAAACCCGTTTCATCTCAAGTATCGACCTTAAGGATCCAGAGATAAGACGGCTATTACTGCACCTGTACGGCCTTTATGTGATGTGAACTACGACGGAGATGAACGCCCAATAGTGTTTGTTTGGAATCAATTTAAATTAGTACATAAGTTAATATTTATCAAATGGATTTCAGTCAGTATTCTGACTTACATGCGCGTGGTGTGCCCAATATGTATAATTATATGGTCGGTAGGGAAATATGAATTGTAACTAACGTCAAGTAGTAAAAAAGAAAAAGGGTACATTCCTTCAAAAAATATAGTATGTAGAAGAAGGACAACCACGATAATTTCAAAAAAAGGCAGAAAAATAAATTTGTGTTATAATCTAAAAACATCAACGTGCGTTTTATTAAAAATAACAAAAAATATAACACAGTCCACTATACGAAAGGAACATTTGGTCCTTCGAGCCGGATATTTTGCCGGATATTTAATTATAAATTATTATTGTTGATGAAATAAAAATTGGTGTTGTAAAAAAAAATGGATGCCGAACAATTAAAAGTGTATACCAGTGAATTCAAAAAGTTAATGAACCATAGGAAAGTAGCTAAAATAAAATTAGCAAAATTGAAAACATTCATCGAAGAATTCAATCCTGAGAATAACGAAAGCGAATTCAATTTAAATTTTAAAGTTGGTAAATTGACGGCATGCGAACATGCTTAAAATGCAATCTACACACAATTAATCGAGTTGGAATCGCAATTGGATGATGATACTGGAATTCAAAAAGTGGAAATGGATGCAATAGAAATGCAGGATAATATGTATATGCCACGTTAAATATTTATTCCAGACATCGTTGGATCATTATACAAAGTTGCAAGGACAACATGCATCAAATTTGGATGAAATATCAGTATACGAGAACCATCAGGTGAGAATGATAATATTCAATTTAATAATGTGACAGTGGAAATTCAAAAGAATGATGAAAACAGCGAAATAAAATCATTGCCTAATCCGTGTTCAGATAGTGATAGTAATTTTGATAGGTCGGTAAAATTACCGCAGATAAAATTATCTTTTTTTGATGGTGACGTAGATGATTGGTTAGAATATAGAGACTCATTTATCGATATGATGATTAACAACACCGCAATATCAGATGTTAAACGTTATCATTACTTAATTGGATCACTCGGTGATAGGGCAAAAAAAACTATTAAAAATATTGAATTTACGTCAAAGGGATTTCATTTAGCATGGGAATCGCTTATGTTCAAATATAATGATGAGCGGGAAATCCTAGAAAATCATTTGTGTGGAAATCATACGTGGTCTTGAAAAGTTAGGCGAAAAGTTAAGCGACGCGGTGGTAGTATTTACGGTGAAGCAGCGATTTGATCAAGAAACAAGGAAGTTGTGGGAAAATGAGCATATATCTGATGTACAAGGAACTTGGCAAGAAATGGTTATATTTATGCATAGAAGATGTCGTGCACTTAAACCATTCAAGGAAACGAATAATATTTCACGAAAGACACCTCAAAATTCGTTTGTCACATCATTCGATCATAGTGTACCAAACAATTATTTATGCTTGTTACGTAAACAGTCACATTTCATAACAAATTGTGCTGGATTTTTGGCTATAACACCAAAGCAAAGAATGGAAAAATCGAGAAAATTAGGATTGTGTCAAAATTGTTTAAAAAGTCGTCACAAAAGTTTCACTTGTAAGATCAAAGAACGATGCACAAATTGTAACGGTAGACACAATGAATTAGTTCATGTCGACGAATTAAACAAAACAAGTCCAAATGAAAACAGAAATTTGAAACAAGAAGATGAGGAGAATAATAAAGATAAATCAGTCTATCTATGCAATGGAAATGGAAACCAAAGTCAAGTTTTGTTGTCAACTGAAGTAGTTTTAATATCTGATAGTAATGGTAATTTTCACTCATATAGAGCACTATTGGATTCTGCGTCACAGAGCAATTTCATCTCCGCAGAAGTAGTAACCAAGCTGTTTTATCAATTTAAAAGCGAAGATGCATCTATTGCTGGCATAAATAATATTAAAACAAATATAAAGCATAAAATCAACGCATCGATTAAATCATTATCGTCACAGTTTTTTGATTTGGCATTTTTAGTTGTGTCTCAAGTAGCTAATCGCATACCGTATACGTTTATAAATCATTTAAACTAGCTGATCCAACTTTTAATGTCCCGGGAAAGATCGACTTGTTGTTAGGAGCGAAAGTATTTTACAAGATTATTCTTCAAGATCAATACCAGATATCAAATGATATCCCTACATTGGTTAATACCAGATTTGGTTGGATTGTAGGAGGTAAAATCGAAGAATCATACAATTTCTTTATGTCAACGGAATTGACATTAATTGAAGAAAAAATATTGATGATTTAATTCAAAAATTTTGGGAAATTGAATCTTGCGATAGTAAAAAACAAATGTCTTTAGAAGAGAAAAAATGTGAAGAGTTATATGAAGCCAGTTATCGAAGAGACAACGACGGACGCTACGTCGTAAAGCTGCCATTTCGTGAACCAATTCAAATTTTTTTGGGAGATTCTAAAACGGCAGCATGTAAACGATTACAAAATTTAGAAAAAAAAAATTGAGCAACAACCCAGAGTTAAAGGCATCTTACATAAACTTCACGCTCGAATATATTGACTTAGGTCATATGAAAGTGTGCCATTCAAATTCTCAAAGCGGTCCCGACGAGTATTTTCTTCCACATCATGCGGTTTGCAAGCCGGCAAGTACATCAACGAAGTTGCGCGTGGTGTTTGACGCGTCGGCAAAACGTCCACAAATTTAAGTTTGAACGACATACTCATGGTGGGTTCAGTTGTCCAGCAAGAACTGTTCTCAATTAAACTTAGATTCAGAAAATTTGTGTATGCTTTTACCACAGACGTGGAAAAGATGTACATACAGGCAAATTAAAATTTGTGATGATCATTTCAATCAATAAACTTCACAGAAATGTTAATGGGTGTTTTCAGGTCCGACAACTGTTGGCAACATGTTGAGCAAAATAAACATGTGGTTTTCTGAGTGCAACCGATAACTTCTTGACAATGTGAGAGATTTTCAGCCAACATATTGTGAGTCCTGAAAGCGCCCAATGTCACAAGAATGGGAATGTCTTGCCAACCAAGATTTTCACACGGTTACCTATTCATTTTATCTTAAAGGCACCTGTGGAAAAATTGTTGGAATTTGGAAGGTGTATTAACCGTATTACCTGGGAAAACAGCTCAACAAGTTTTTTTTTACTGATTTTTATTTTATTATGACCCCTTTCACAATGCTTCAATCGACTTAAAATTTTGTGAAAAGAGAGATGATGGATTGTTAAATTCATCATCAACATAACAAAAAAATCCTCGAACCAAATTGAAACGAGTTCAAATATTTCATATGAATGAGAAATAATCTATAATTGTATTTTCACTTACTGGCAAACAAAAAAAAATCACAGTTATGGTGTGGGGTTTGGTAGTTCCCCTATCAGGCGCCTCTCCAGGTAGCGGAATGGGGGAACCTTGCCAGATATGGCAGGTACCGGGGAAATCAAATACTCGGCGCGGACCAAAAACTAGCACACCCAAGCTAAGGTGGCACTACATACGCCGATGGCTGCGTGGCTAAGAGGGTGCTTAGTCGTTAGTAAGTGAACTCCGAATTTGGCGACGTTCGGTTTAAACCCGTAGCCTTCCCATGATAATGCAGAGCTCTGTCATGTGTGATAGGAAATAATAATAGTAACCTAATGAAATTAGAAAACGAGACGGATGTGTCGCTAACAGCATCAAATCAATCATCATCGTAGGATGACAATACCATGGATCCTGAGGGGGACCAACTATTGCAAAATAAAGGGAACAACTTTCCTAAGAGTACGAAAATGTTGAGATCACCAATTCAAAAGGTTCCAAATGTAAGTAGTTGTACACTACAACTAAAGACGGCTGCGACAGTCGCGACTGCGTCCCAAGTAACTAATAATAACCCTCAATCTAAGGAAGTGATCAAAGCTCTAGCCGAGTGTAGACAAGAAAATAAAGAATTAAATAAAGCAATTCAATGGATGCAGCACCATATACAACTTCTTGAAGAAGAAGTTAAAAACCTTAAACATAATCTAAAGATGGACTACCAAACTGGTCATGAAGTTTCGGTTGAAGTAGAAGCCCTAAACCAGGAAAACAACAACAAAGAAACGGAATGTGCTAACTTAATTGAGTACCAAACCGAGGAGGAAGATTTAGAAAGAGAGACCAATTGGATAATGAAAAAGTCAAAAAATGCTCTAAAAAAGCAAAAAACACAGGAAGTAAATTCTTCCAGTAAAAGGAAAGCTGAGTCGTCCCCAGAAATGAACACTAGTGTGAACATATCGGGAGCAAAGGTAAACCAATTACCAACTATCAGCAAGATCAAGAAAGAAAAACCACCACCACCAATCAATATCACACATGTCGGTAAATTTTGCGTTATTCAAGCGCTAATGAAAGAAGTGACAGAAAAGGAGTATAAGCTTGTGTCGCTAAACAACAACGGCTGGAGGGTAAATATGCCTGATCCAGACGGTTATAGAAAACTTTCACTGGAATGATAAAGGTCTCCAATGGTATACATATGAAGACAAAAATACCAGACCCATTAGAGTAGTTGCTAGGGGTGTACATCAAACATGCACACCAGATGAGATAATTGAAGACCTCAAACCAAAAAAACTAACGATCTTAGATGCAGTTAATATGTGTAAAACTGAGAGGAAGTCTACCGGCAAAGGAGGGAGTATTGTTAATAAAATAAAGTTACCACTATTCACTCTGACCTTTGCAAGCTCAGAGAAAATTGAGAACATATTCAACATTAGGAACATCTTGGGAATGGTTGTCCGAATGGAGCCATTGAAAAAGGCAACAGGAATCATACCACAATGCAAAAAGTGTCAGGCATACAACCACACGCAAAAATACTGCAATCGTGAAATCAGATGCGTAAAATGTGCGTGAAAGCATGACACTAAAGAATGCGTGATATATAAGAACACTCCAGCAAAATGTGCTAACTGCCAAGGAACCCATCCTTCTAGCTATAGAGGGTGTGAAGTAGCCAAAATACTGCAAAATATGCGAAATAGGACAAACAAAAACCAGCCAAAGAGAGCAACGAAAGAAAAAGAAATCCCGAAAAAACCGTCACTACGTTCCATAGTGCGAAAGTGGCAGAGGGATTCTCATAATCACAAGCAGCAAGACAAGGACTACCTGGGTCTACAGATCAAAATGTTGGATATCAACAAGCTAAGACAACAATGCAAAACACCTTGAGTGCTATTGTCAATCGCCTTTCTAAAATAGAAGAAAATATAGAGTTTCTAAACAGGAGACAAGTTAATCTTGAACAACAAGTAGGATATCGAGAAAAAATTAAGGAGATTTCTAGCAAAAAAGTTGCTTTATCTTCTGATCCTTCACTCCAAAAAAAAAGAACAAAACACTAAGAATATTAACCTGAAATGCTAATGGACTTCTACGGCATCTTCCAGAGCTAGAAATCTTTTTGAATACAGAAAAAATTGATATATGCTTAATAGCAGAGAGCCATTTCACTAGAAAATCTTATGCAAAAATAAAAGGTTACTCTTGTTATCATTCTATACATCCAGCAGAAAGAGCTGGGGTGGAGCAACAATATTCATCAGAGAAAACATCAAACACTTCGAAGATGTCAAACTCGAAATAGAGACAATGCAAATTGTATCACTTAGCGTGCAACTAAACAATTACAAGAAGCTACGGGTTGCTGCGATATATTGTCCACCAAGGCATCAACTTAAAAACGATGATTACCTCTCAATGCTCAAAAAGATGGGCTCAAATTTCGTCATAGCAGGAGACTTCAATGCCAAACATACGCATTGGGGTTCGATACTAATATCACCTAAAAATAGAGAACTATTAGAAGCTGGACATCAAATAAACTGCGAATTTCATTCAAATGGTATTCCTACTTACTGGCCAACGGATACAAACAAAATACCAGACGTGATTGACTTTTTCATAGTCAAAGGTATTTCAGAAAACTATATCCACATCGAAAATAATGAAGGGTTATCCTCGGATCATTCTCCAATCATACTTACGATCAGTGAAACAATAATTGAAAAAGAAAAGCCACCAAGATTAACAAGCGGGAAGACCAATTGGGGAAAATTCGCATTGTTAATTGAGGAAAGTATTGATCTTCAAGTCCCAATCAAAAACCGAACACAACTTGAAAGAGAAGTAGAGCTGCTCATAAACAATATTCAGATCGCAGCATGGGAAAGCACTCCCCCAGCCAAAAATAAACCTCACAAGAATGAAACATATGTATACACAGGAATAAGGTATCTGGTCAGAGAAAAGAGGAAAGCTCGCAAAATCTGGCATAGAAATCGAGCACCGGAAAGCAAAACTATCTTCAATCAGCTCAAAAACAAGCTGCAGAAGTTAATACAAGAAACCAAAGCGGTAAGCTTTAACAAATATTTAATAAATCTTTTTGGCCACAAAGAAAGCCATTACTCTTTATGGAAAGCTACAAAGGGACTAAAGAGGTACTTGCAGATGGTACTTGATGTAGATGGGGCCAAAAGCCCCAAAGATAAAACTGATCTTTTTGCTGAACATTTGGAAGAGACGTTCCAACCTTTGACTAGACAAACAGCAGATGAAAATACCTTTCTAATGCAAAAAGAAGATGAGTTAGACATACAACAAGTTACAATAAAAGAACTCAAAAATGAAATCAAACATAACCTAAATGCAAAAAAGGCTCCTGGATACAATCTTATTACACGAAAAGTTATTAAAAATTTGCCAGGAAAATGTCTAAAGAAGTTGCTACATATAATTAACGCAGCTTTTAGAATGAAATATGTTCCTCAGCAGTGGAAAATAGCAGAAGTTATTATGATACCTAAGCCTAATAAGCCACCTAATGAGAAAACGTCATACAGACCTATATCTGTATTACCATCATTGTCCAAACTCTTCGAAAAATTACTCCTCAAAAGGATGAGACCTCTGATTGAAGAAAGACACCTGTTACCACCGCATCAATTTGGTTTCAGAAAAAAACAATCCACCATAGAGCAGGTACACTGAGTCACTAACGTGATTGAGAAGACGCTTGAAAACAAAAAAGTAAGTTCTGGAGTTTTCCTTGATGTTGCCCAGGCCTTTGACCGAGTCTGGCATCGAGGACTGGAATATAAATTACATCGCGACCTTCCTAAGACGTTCTATGAGATATTAAAATCATACAATGAAAGGAGATATTTCAGAGTAAAATATGAAGGAGAGTTCTCATCACTCAAAAGAATTAAAGCAGGCGTACCACAAGGGAGCGTGCTCGGACCAGTCTTGTATTTGCTTTATACGAGAGACATACCTATTACTGGAGAAACAGATATTATAACCTTTGCGGATGATACAGCAATCTTGGCGGTTGGAAGTACAATTGAAGAAACAACCAGCAAATTACAGTACACTGTGAATGAGATTGTTCACTGGACAAAATTGGAGATTAAAATTGAATGAGCTAAAATCAATTCACACAACATTCACCTATCTAAAAGTTGATCACTTACCAATCTACATAAAAAGGCACGAAATACCACATGCGAACACGGCAAAATACCTAGGTATGACGCTCGAGGCCAAGTTAAAATGGAAAGAGCATGTCGAGAAAAAAAGGCAACAATTGGAAATAAAGTTCAGAAAAATGTATTGGCTCATTGGAAGAAATAGTGAGCTTACCATTCACAATAAGCTGCTTTTATACAGGCAAATACTTAAGCCTGTGTGGCCCTGTGGTATCCAGCTTTGGGGATGCACAAAGAAAACGAACGTTAAAATTATACAAACGTTCCATAACAAAGTACTGCGATGCATTGTCAATGCACCTTGGTATATTAGAAACGATAATCTACATAGGGATCTAAAGATGGAAACCGTCAATGAAGAAATCACAAAAAATGCCAAAAAATATATCCAGCGTTTACAACTCCATGAAAACACGGATATTCAACATATTGTCAACGACGTCGACAGCGCAGTGACAAGACGGCTAAAGAGAATGAAGCCGCTTGATTTAGTTCCTCGGAATTTCCTAATTGCTGATATAACCGGAAGATCTGGGCTCACTGGGAATAACTACTGTGTTATAGCCCAACTAACAGAGAATTAAAACAAGAAAGAAAGATTGCTAAATGAGTTGTAATAACTTTGTCGTAATAAATTTAAAAAAAAAAAACAGTTATGGTTTCTGAATTTTCATTGTGTAAAATAAAGGTGGAAAAATCAAGGGGTACCATTATATTACCGAACGAAGACCCCATTAACTTTTTGTTAGCTACAATATGAAAACAAAATGAATCTACATAATTTCATGTCATCCTTGCGCGGAAAGGAGCAATGTTAATCGGCTTTGGTGAGTTTGTTCCACCGGCATTATAACCGTTAACATCTTTGAACTAGGTGAAAATTGAAAATTTGCTGACCATTTTGAAATATTTTCTCTGGTGTTACCCTACAAAATCAACAAGTTGAAAAATGAAAGAAATATATTACAACAACAAAGAAACCACCACCACACTAAAAAAAAGAAATATTAAGATATATCTCACTACATATTTAGATCTTGGGGATAATACAGACAAATGATAAAAATATTTTTTTCAGGCCCATTATAAATCTTGTTTAAGCGTTTAAATCTTATCGTTTATAAAATTCATTGTCACGAAATAAAAGTCACCGAAATCTTTTTTTTTTCCTTTGTATCAAATCATCATTTATACAAAAGTAAATAATGTACAATCCGCAAATAATAAAACCACGAAATAGAGTAAAGGAATTCACAAACACGAGACCGAGGATAGGAATAACCTTCTTTACATAAATTACCATTAATTTTCAATTTATCATTTCGGTTTACCATTCTCGGTTAAAGTTAAATTACATTTTTGTATGTATGTATGTTTATGAATTTTGTAGATTCATCATCATCTGTAACCTAATTTTACGGGTTGGGATAATAATACGAATCATATCCAAGCATATAACGAAATAAGTACGTTTGAAAACGCTTTATTTTTAATTTTTTATGCAACAGTTTTCAAAACAAGTGTTTTATTATAATTTTCCCTTTGAGATCAAGTTAAAGTTGAAGCTTATGATTTGATATAAAATTTCTAAATATATGGAGTATAAATGCTAGTTACCAACGTAACAATAAATGGTTGAAAATGATTTACAAAAAATTATTCAGTTCTCAGAATTAAGGTTGGTTTTTCTATTTAAACAAAACAAAAAAAGTTTACATTTCATGCATTAATAATTATTCTAGGAAATATTGTTAAACTTACATTACAGCCGTTGAGAATGTACGGTTTTTTATTCACATTTTCACAATATCCACCTGAAATGAAAAACAATGGAAAAATGTTAAAATTAAAATATAAAAAATATGTTTTTATTTTAGTTGTTAGATTTATAGTCTATATTAAACAAAAACATGGCCTCATTAAAAACATCTAAATACTACCAGTGTTGAGCACAAAAAAAAAAATGTTAAATAAAGTTTTCTCTAAGGAAAGATAATCCATCTAGCCATCTTTTAATCCAATCTTTTAATTTTTAAACAATAATTGTTAAGTCAACAGATATGATTCTCTCCCACAAAATGAAAGATACCATCTTAAATACCATTGCAAATTCAGGAAGATTTCGGGAAACTCTGTTTGTTTGCTTATTGTGTAGTGTTTAACCGCTACATCACTCTCCTCCTGGATTGGAAATCATAGTGTTTAGAAGTGAAATCTCGCGGTTTTACGGACACTATGATTTTCGACTGGGCTAACCACAAGAATTCCGTAGGCTGGCTTCAGCCTGTCGATGCCAATTGTCGTAGGTTTACCGTTGATGTCCACAACAAAGAATTTGCGTAATTTGCGGGTCACTGGATATGGTCCAGAATACGGTGTACTAAAAGGAATCTTAACTCTGTCTACACGAACGAATACGTGTATGTATCCTATTGAGTCGACTATCGTGTGTCCGTAGGGACTAAGACTTTCATTGTTGTACGAAGCTTCTCTAAGAAATCCGATGTATCTGTGCTTGGGTTCGAATTTTGATCGTTGATGAAGAACTCACCGGGAACCTTGATATTTTGACCATACACGAGCTCTGCTGGCGTGCAGTTGAGGTCTTCCATGAATGAGGTTCGAATACCCAATAAAACTATTGGAAGGTCAGAACTCCAGACTTTTAGTTGCCTGTGAAAGCGTTCGACAAGACTATTCGCTTTCGGATTATAAGTTGTTGTCCTAATGCGATGTGAACCGTAGAGCTTTGTGAGCTCAGTGAACATTGTTGATTCAAATTGTATTCCTTGGTCTGTCGTTATATAGAGTGCGACACCAAATCTACTCATCGTAGAAGATTTTACTTACGGTTTTGGCAGTCATTTCTCGGATTGGATACGCTTCTGGGTAACGGGTAAATCGGTCGACCATCGTTAGAATATAATGATGGCTATTCGATTGGGGCAGTGGACCAACTAGGTACGTGGAGGTGTTCAAACCTGCCACTTGGTAGCTTGAATTTAGCAAGTTCTGATTTTGTGCAGCGGTGAACTTTGGATTTTTGACATGGGATACAAGATTTCGCCCAGTTGCTGGTATCAGTATTCATTCTTGGCCAGAAGTACTTCGAAACAATTAGTTTACAGCATGGCACGGATGCCGGGATGTGATAAGCCATGCAGACTATCGAAAATTGTCCATCGAATATCTTTAGGAACGAATGATCGATTTTGACCTGTCGATGTCTCACACCAAATTTGCTGCTTATTGTCCGGTAAGTTTGTCAATTGCAAGTTTACTTTTTAATTCGGATTCTGAACTGATATCATTTTTTGCAATTCCTCGTCACATCGTTGCTGTTCAAGTAATTCTTTCATGTCGAAAGAGGAGACGTTGATTTCTGAAAACAGTCGCTCACCACATTTTGTTTACCTTTAATGTGGTGAATGTCGATCGTGAATTGTGCAATATAATCGAGATGTCGTAATTGCCGGGGACTTCGTTCTGATTTTGACGCATTTGTGGTTGTTAAAAGCTTATGGTCAGTGAAAATAGGGAAATTTCGGCCCTCGACGAAATGGCGAAAGTGTTTAATTGCTAGTTAAATAGCAAGAAGTTCTCTATCAAATGTAGAGTATTTTGTTTCCGCTGGAGAGAGCTTCTTTGAAAAGAACGCTAATAATTGCCAACATCCATAGTTGCGTTGTTGTAAGACAGCTCTAACCGCTAAGCCAGAAGCGTCTGTAGTGATGTTGAAATCAGTATCGTTCAACGGATATACCAAAAGAGTGGCTGCGGCAAGAGAATGCTTGACCTCATTGAAAGATGCGATGCACTCTTCAGGTCAAGAGAAATTGTTTCTGTTTTTGCCTTTCTCGAGTAAAGTGGAAAAATGCCGGTGAATAGGCGATAACAGTTCTGCTAATTGTGGTATCAAGCGGTGGTAATAGTTCACCATACCTATGAACTGCTGTATTTGGCGGATTGACGTTGATACTGGAAAATTTGAAATGGATTCAACTCTTTCTTTCAACGCAAGAATACCGTCTACCGAAATTGTGTGGCTTAAATAATCAAGTGACTTTACGATGAAAACGCATTTCGAAGCTTTAATATTTATTCCAAATGCGGAGAGACGAGAGATATAAGAAAAGATTAAATCCAGCCCTTTTAGAACTTCGTTAAGGAATCGCTGGAATGTCTGAGCTGAGTTGGGTGGGCCCAAAGGGGTAGTAATATCCTATGCAGCCTCTGGAATCTGATGATAGGCCCGAACCAAATCTATTTTTGGGAAAATAGTGGCGCCGGCGATAGGATATCATCGACAGTCTCCACAAGGGCGCCAATCCTTGTCTTTCTTTTGAACCATATGTAATGGTGAAGATGAGGGGCGGCAGATTCCGATATCTGTCATAAACTGAAATTCGGTTTTTGCAGCTTTCAGTTTAGTTGCGTCGCCGTTTGGAACAAGGTAACCTACCTTATGTGACGATGTAGTGAACTACATTATGCTTCACTGGGAGATTATAATTTGGAGCCTCGTATGAATTATGGACGCTTAAATGTTTTAAGGTTGGCGTATTAACCTGAGCGATGGTTCCGTTCACCACAAGAGTTGTAAGCGGGTCGAAAAGTCTTCTGTTTTTCAAATCGACCACGAGACCATATCTGGACAGAAAATCAGCGTCAATAATAGGCCTGTCTGCTACCGCGACTATAAAGGGATGTGTGAACGAACGCCTGAGGCCGACATTGACTATTAACAATTTTGTACCGTAAGTGGAAATTGGGGTACCGTTTGCTGCGGTAAGAATGCATTAACATCGGTCGTAGCAAAAATATGCATTTTTGTCTGCGTATTGTGTAGTGTTTAACCGCTACAATCTAAAGGAAAAACTCAAAGAATTCAGCGGCGGTGATTATTACCAGAGAAATCTGCTTTTAAATCATTTTAAACCTAATTTCACAGCTAACACCATATTTCATAAAACTATAATTGGTACTTTCCGAAACTTGCAATGCCCCGAATAATAATTTTAAAGCAGCAACAACAATCATCGAGAAGAATAAAAGGAAAATCTTTATTAATCACTGCATGATATATGGCACACACAGTACAGTTGCAGACCGCAATTATTTATGTCATCTGTGCAATTTAATTTATCAGTTTATCTATAATAATATATGAGGTTCTGGAAGATGGCCAATTAAGATAGAACCTGGATATTTCTTAACCGATTAAAATTCGACCTGTGCACTAGAAATGGCATTCTAAAATGATTTAATTCCGGAACCCAACATTACCAATTGGTGCGTGTTTGTGTGTGTTGTGAGAGTTAACCGCCGGGCACCAAACACCTACCACCGACCACCCTCTAGAGACCACCGACCACCCTCTATCGACCACCGACCACCATAGAATTATTAATGTCCGAAAGGATCGAAAATATTCTGGAATATTCCAGAATGGGGACCATGTGTGGGTCGTTGGAGGACAAGAGTAATATAAAATGAGGTCTTTATTACGTCCAAATGAAACACTGAAGTTTCAACAAGTTTAATTCATAGGAAACGAAGAAGATGAAAAATTGGCGAATATCACAGGATTGCGTCGAGATATAATTCTTGATGTTACAGGGTTCCCTACATAGAATTAATGAGTTAGAAAGAATGTTCAAAAATGAATGTTTCGGACAACTACAAAATAATAATTCTAGCCGATAAGAGAGAGACCAATTGGTGAGCACAAAAGGCGATTCAATGTGCCTCAAATAAACGAAGAAGCGTTAGAACAACGAAGAAGCAATGAGTTTGAACGCATTGCAGAAACGAATCCCTTTCACGATGACTAGAATATTGCAGTTTTGTCAAGTGGCAGTGATATAGCTGTCTTTGGAGTAACTAATTAAAATCGACATGACGAAATTTTGCGATATCAAATGGAACGATATATTAGTATAAGGCATTTTGGCGTATATTAAGTTTCCAATTCACGATAATGATCCAGCAGTTGTTCATTTACAAGTCCACCTTTAGAATGTTCGACAAGTTTATTTTGCAAGTGAACGAGCAAGAAGGGTTGCAAACCAACTCTGCAATACGACCCTAACTGTATTTCTCGAATTTTGAAGAAAATTCAATCGACGGAACAGAGGAATTCCTGTTGAAAAATTTAAGAGTACATTCAAAGATAATGCTATTGGTCGAGTATATACGGTTCTACCCAAAAACGCAGAGTGTTTTTACTTACGCCTACTGCTTCACGAAGTACATAGAGCAACATCGCTTGACGATCTTCGAATAGTAAATGGTTACATTTGAATCGTATCAAGAGGCATGTCAGCATCGCGGTCTGTTAGAAAATGACAATCACTTGGTGCAAGCAATGAGAAAGACCACGTAAGCAGCAATAACAGATCAAGTGCGAGAACTTTTTGCAATAATCCCAACATCGTGTAATCCCACAAATTCTAATAGACTATGGATGAAATATCGCCACAACTTGAGTGATGACATTTTATCCAGAGTGCTGAGAGACAATCCCGATTTGGATGTTACTTCCAATGAAGTATTTAAAGTCCTGATAACGTTAGAGGATCGACGTTTAGCGAGGAGCAATCAAAGTTTAATTCAACTTGGAGTAAGCCTCCGGTGAAAAGTGAATTAGACGTAGTTAGTTTAGTATTGACGAAGAACTCAGTTATAACGTAAACAGAATGTATTTTATTGGATGCACCAGAGGGCACTGGTAAAATGTTTATCATTAATTTTGTTGAAGCTAAAATTCGAATGAAAAAGCAAATCGCAATCCCAAAACGCATCCCAAACATTACAGGATCTTCGAAAGAACACAATACTAATGGGAGGATTTTTTTTTCTATCAGTAGATTTTCGGGAGACATTGCCGGTAATTAGAAAATAAACATCGATCGCGATAAAATAAGCGCATGTTTAAAATGATAAATGTTTTGGGATCGCCAAAAGCTATCTATAATAGAAAATATACGTCCAATAATGACAGGAGATCTGAAAACACAAGCGTTTGCCTAAATGTTTTGAAAATTGGAAATGGTAGTTATCCTGCTCGTCCCCAAAAATTACATACCCGATTTTAATAATTGATGGCTCATATAATAGCAAATAACTCTTCATTTATATAGATAACATGTTTATTTTTTATTAAATTTTTGTTAACGAAAAGTGTTTTTTTTTCTGAAAAATGCCAGGTTTGGTGACGTTTGACATAAGGGGTCACCATTTTTTATATTTTTTTCTAAAAACCTATTTACATCTGAAAGCTTATATCTGGATCTGAATATTTTAAACAAAAAATTAAGAAAATACACTAAAATTTTTCCCTGGACAATTTTATTGTTTTTATCTGTCTTGGACTAACGTCTTTTATAAAACGTCTATTATGAAATAGATGTCCTTCGAAACAAGGGTGGAGTCTTTAAAATTAGTAGTAAAATTAATTTTCTTACCTGTACTTTAATAAATTTCGGCGGTACATTTTAAGGTTATGTAAATGTGGGTTTCAAAACTGAAATAATAAATCAATTCCGTAAAAATATGCTACATTTGAAAAGTTTATTTCATTCGTCTACTTGAGTTTGAAGAAAAATTTAAAAACGATAAAATATTAAATATCCAGTATGAAAGTTAAGTCTATAACATGCCAGCACCTTAAAAATCACATTATATTATAAAGTGTTAACGTTTTAAGTTTAACATAACAACAGTTTAACACATAAATTTATCTTACCACTATTAATTCGGATTCTCTAAAAAAATTAAAACGCAAGATAAAATTATTCTCAGCAAACATATACTCGTAGAATTTATTCAGCAATTCTATAATGTCAAATTTGTGTCATTTATGCAAGATGCAATAGAAACTGGGTGCGTTGTTTGGAAAATTAAAATAAAATTACAATTACAATTTAAATATTGTGTATATTGTGCGATTACGACAAATATTATAAAATGGTTCGGCTTATGCTAGAAAAGCCGAGGAAAATATTAGAGTGCGTCAGGTTAGAATTACACGACTGAGGTTACGTGATACACAAAAACCCATTTAATTTGTCATCATGGATGTTCCTTAGTTTTTATCGACTACCAAAACAGTTAGTGTAATTGAAGAATTAGAACCATCTTTACGAGTGGCTCGCCGAAGTACATCAATTCTACATCAATTACAAGTTCTGACATTCTTGAGTGTTGTTGCTAACGGTAATTTTGAATTGTTAGATTTATTTTATATTGTGAAAATTAATCAAATTTTTGTGTATTTGAAGGTGAATATCAAAAGAATGTGGACCATGATTTTTTATTGGCTTTATCGCAAACGATTATATCTCGGTGATCTGATCGTATTTCGAAGGCTGTCGATCAGTTAGGCGATCGATATAGCAAATTTCCCCAGACGGAAGTAGAAATTAATGGAGTAAAATCTGTATAAATATACAAATATTAATAACTTTTTGAAACACTAATAATGAATATTACCTTATCAATTTTTTTAAATCTTCCGAAAATTTTGAATTTCCAGGGATAATTGGAGCGATCGATTGCACCCACATGTGGCACACCGAAAAGCTCGGAATTGCATCGAAAGATGCAACGGCGTTCTATAAGGAAGATTTAGAATAATGGGAAAGGACAGAATCCTACGGTATACACCACAAAAAAGTGGAACAATTATTAATGCTTGTGCGGTTCTCCACAACATAATGATAGCAGCAAATGATGACGATGTCTTGGACGAGACACAACCAACCGATGCAAATATATCTTTTTTGGAGAGAGGTGTCTTGACCCGAAATCAAATTATATCCGAATATTTTTCATAAACATTGTAAAGCTAATAAATTCATTTTATTTTCAAAATAAAAAATTATAAAAAAAATTATCACAATTATACTTAAAATTAATTTTTCTATGCTACCAACTGCACCAACATTCTTTCCATTCCTTCCAAAACTATGACCTTCCTCTTATTCACTTCAATCTTTTCTAATTCCACTTTTTTCGTAAATTCATACTTCTCTTTTTCTAACTTTATTTTTTTTTTTCAATGGCCATAATGCCTTCCAGTTTTGAATCATTTTGAATCAACGTCCTAGATTCCCTGGGCCGCTTTATTCGTCTAGTCTATTTGACGTATTCATTTTCTGTGAAGGTACTGTAGATATTTCGATCGGGAGTGTGGTCACTTCTATAATATCTCCTATATCATATGTGCAGGCTATGGCCCCAATTAAATCATTGTAAGACATTGTCTGAAATATTTTGGACGTAAAACATATTATACGAAACGGCACTTTTTGTTACTTACCGGTATAGTTAACCCCTTTCTTGGAATATATCATCTCTATCCACAACATCCAAAGTCATTATGCTGATGATTCTTTTGTCTAAGTCATCTAACTTAGACCGATGAGCCATTATAGGGTCATTTTGGTCTGATTCTTTAAGTTTCGTTTTCCCATTCGCCGCTTTTCCTTTAGGATCGCGCCTTCGAATAGTATACTATATTCGAATAAATTTGTAATTAAAACATACTTCAAATCTCGCCAATATTGCTTCCACTTCTCAGTGGTTTTACTGCAATCAAGAAAAGAATTCAGTTGGTTGCTGAGCTCTACCCATTTTTGCTGGTTCTCAGCCCCATGATCACCTTCAAATCTACAATAATTATTGCAAACTTATAAAACAACTCGTATTTAATATCACTAATAGTGAATCAAACCTTTCATGAGCAAAATCAATATTTTCCACTAGTTTTTTTGTTTCTAAAATTATATTAAAATTATATTCAACAAAGCTATTGGAATTGTTTAATAATTAATTTTAATGTTATTACTTACTTAGATTCCATATTTATGGAATAATGTATTAATAACTATAAATAAAATATATTTTACACTTATCCACAATAAAATTGTTGTGTTAAGTTTTGACGTTTATTTAACATTATAGTTAACAGTTGACCAACACAAATAATTAGCGAATACGAAAAAACAAAACCAGCACGCAATCTTAGCGTTTACACGTTAACACATTATCATAATGCTTAGGGAATCAGGGTACAGAAATATGAAGATTCATCAAAAACTTGAAAAGTCGGTCAATGTATAATGGTTAATAGAAAAGGCATTATCTTGCCTAAAGGGTAGACAATATATATTTGGTACTAAAGTCTTATAATGTTAAATTAAGTAGTGATAATAAAGGATGCCGGTGTACAAAAAAATAATTTAGATCGAGTACATTCATCTATTTCTTCAACAAGTTCATCAGAAATTAAGACGAATGCTTCTAGGGCGAGTTGACACTATAAAAAAGTGTAAGAAATAAGTGGTCGAAAAAGTGTTAACAAATTTGGTAACATTAAAATTGTAGCTACACAAAAAAGCGTCGAACGAGTAATAAAAAAACATTTTATGATTTACTCTACTCGTATTTCGATTAAAAATTAATAATTCAAGAAGGTTTTAAATAATTGTGGAAATTAACCAAATTAGATCTTAATCAAAACGTTACATGTTATTTCAATTAATTTAATAATCTATTAAAAAGTCTTAAATATTAAATTAGGGTGAAAGTAGCGCACTAAACCAAATAACATGAATCTAAGAGATGTGTTCCTATAATGATGTATTTTGTTTTTAATTGCGTATGTATCATTTTCCTATGATGGTATGGGCTCAAATGACAAATTTTACATAAATGATTTGAAAGCGGCTCTACAATAAGCCAATTAACACAAATCTTGGATATGGGCTCTTGTAGTGACTATATAACATGGATCGGGAATACAACGAGCTTTTCAATCGGGTAACCGATTAACACAAATCTGAGGCGATTAAACAGTTTATCGTATTCCCGATCCGTGAAATATAATCACCACATGAGCACGTCTCTGATATTTGTGTTGAATGGCTTAGTGCGGTACTTCCGTCCACATATTAGTATTTAAACTTTTTAATGGTTCAGATTCAAATACATTCAAAAAATAAGCTTTCACAGACAAATAAAAAAAGTGGTGACCCCTAATATCAAAGGTCACCAAACATGTCATTTTTAAGAAAAAAAACACTTTTTCTTCAACAAATTCGATAATGGGTTAAGAAATTTTTTGAGAACGAGCACTTTGAAAATTTCAGGTTTTAAGAAAAATGAAAAAAATTCAGAAAACGACGAACGGCGCTCCAAAGAATAGTACCGTAAAATGAAACAATTTTGGAATCCAAAAGCAAAAAACCGAATATTATAAAATTCAAATATGAAAAATCCATATTTCGCCCTTATTATTTACGGATATATTCTTAGCAATACAAATTGCATTCTCTTATCAAAAAAAAAAAGCTTAGTGTTGGTTGCAATTTCATTGAAGTTAGTAG
Source organism: Tipula vernalis (assembly GCA_958295665.1). Taxonomy (NCBI): domain Eukaryota; kingdom Metazoa; phylum Arthropoda; class Insecta; order Diptera; family Tipulidae; genus Tipula; species Tipula vernalis. Next base: position 56,383,593 of record OY282559.1, on the reverse strand, counting down.
TCGAAACAGGGTTCTAGAATTTTAAAGCAAAAAAGGCGCACGTGGATTTTATCTTTTGAATTTATTTTAGAAAATAATAATTTTTTTGCTCTAACGTTATTTAATGCCAGCCAATTCGAGAACACACAGGAAGTCTGTAAATTTTTCAAATATATGTTTGGCGTGAAATGTGTATTTGGTTGCTTAAACTATTAATTTTATTTCAGAAATCTTTTTCTGCTTTTTGGTTGCTAATTTACCGTTGTTCGCTTCCGAGTTTAAAATATCGGTTTATAGTCCGTCTATCTCCTTATATTCTTTTCTTAAGAAGCGAGGAAACTATGGTAATAAAGCGAAGCAGTAGTGAAATATAATCACCATATTTTATTTTATCTTCAAGTTACTAGTAACCACATTATTGAAACATCAAATAATAATACACCCCATGCTCACATATATAAAGAAATAATTCTCCAATTTATGAAATTGCATCGTTGACAAATCAATACATAAACAAACCAAATACATATACAATCTAATTGAATTCGATTGTCTGATAAACCTAAATTAACAACCATTGATGCATTAAAAATATCTTATAAGTCAATCTCCTGACATAAACATATATTTCCTTTAAGATATATTCACCCCCTATATTTGTATACCGTACATGAACATAATATACATAAATTAAGTAAACCATAACGTCTAATGCAAATGCATCGAAATATTCTGAAATGTATAAAATTTCCATAAAAGTCATAATATAAAATAATCAATAATTTTATTATTGTTACTTTTGTACTCGTACACACGACTTTGCATGAATATGGTGGACGAAAATATCGTGCAGACAAAATACGTAAAAAAAAAACGCGAAGGGATTTGGGATCAGCCTGAACATTAAATTCAACATGTATCGCTATATACATATATTGTATTACTATATGTATGGTACGTATGTTTAATAGGAAGTAGAAAAAAATTACCAACCGAATTCATCCACTGTGTACTAATTCGATAAAACCGAACTTTTGTTCCCTCCCCTCCACATATTTTGGGTTTCCATAAAATTTTGTTAATTTTTGTATTTTAACTTTTAATTGATCAATATTTTAATATAAATTTTGAAACAAAAATACGCGAATCCATGTAAAATGGTTTTTGTATATATACGGGGGGCCACAAATATCAAGGGGGTTAAATGAATATAACACATTTATTTTTAATTTTTACTTTTTGCTGTCGGAATTTTATGTTTAAGTTTCAATTACAAACATATAAAAATATGTTGAATGTTTATAATTTTGTTTTTATTGTTTATGTTTAGCATTTATGTATATGCTTGCGATGTTGAATGGTGCCTTAGTGTGGTTTGTTGTTTTTACATTTTTTTTTTGGTATGTAAAATTCCATTGCTTGCAAAAAATATTTTGTTATTGAGGCCAAATATAATTTTTTTGTTATTTTTTTCAAATTAAAAAGGTTTACAGTTCTTTGTTTACCATTATCTGTTTTTGTATTATTTTGTTAATACTAATAATAATAATAATAATTGTTCGCTTAATGAATGATTATTGTGTTTCCATGAAAAGTCAGTTTATTATTTGTTATTCAATTGTTACAAAGTCAGGTGGGAATGCAGGGTTGAAATAATGGTCTTAAGCCTTCATCAAAGTTAGTCCTTACTATTAGCAACTCAAAATATAAAGAATCGTTTCCGGCCCACTAAATTTTTAGGAGATAGACAATCTTGAGTAAACTTGCACCCTACCCTACTAAATTTTGTAAAATTCATAATTGTAAGTTTTTCAAATTCCAATGACTTAACCAATATTAAAGTTTCACCAAATATTGTAACGGGTTTTCCAATAAGATTTTTCATTTTGAATAGCCTGCTATTTGGGCAGCTATCAATTTTGAAGCTGTCATCTTTTGACATTTGACAAGTAAAAACTATGCCATTACTAAAAATGGTACAATACCTTGGGAATATTAGGTCCTTCAAGTACATCAAAATGATCCGGATTTTCATCAAAAAATCATCTTCAGTGATGAGGCCCATTTTCACCTCGGAGGCTAAGTTAATAAGCAGAATTGTCTCATTTGGGGCTCAGAAAATCCAAGAATGATTGTTGAAAAGCCTCTCCATCCTCAACGTGTCACTGTTTGGTGCGGTTTTTGGGCTGGCGGTTTCATTGAACCTTACTTTTTCGAAAATGAGGCCTTAGGCAAATGTTACGGTGAATGGATTGCGCTACCGAGCTATGATTAATGATTTTATGGCCGGAATCGGAAGATATTGATGTGGACGACGTATATTTTCAGCAAGACGGCGCTACATGCCACACAAGCAACAAAACAGTCGCAATTTTGCAAAATGAATATCAAAATGAAACTTCTTATTGGAAAACCCTTTATTATTTCAATATTTATAAAATTCTATATCGAAGTATTTATGAAATTTTCTGCGATTTTTGAAGCTGCATCATTTTGAAAATTGTATTTCAAGTTTAACAAATCTCTTAAGTTTTTTCTTATTTATTTATTTATTTATTACCAACTTTATACTTATATACAATCTGGTTACAATTTCAAATATACATTAATATATACCAAGAATTTAATTAAAAAAAAAAAAAGTAAAATTAAACAGACATGAAAAATTACCAATAATTTAAAAGAACATTAGACAATAAATTCTTAAATGCATCACTAGATAGATTAAAGTCGAAAGCCGATCGAACTTTATTAAAAGAAAAAGTAGATTGATAAACAGGTTCATATTTACCGTAGTTATGCCTAATATAAGGCAGCTTAATTTGGAAATCTCTAAAGCGAAGGGTCCGTAACGGAGTATACATATATATCGTACAACACCAAAATCTCAGGACAGTCAATTTTAGACACCAACAAGTCTCTAACCAATAACGCAACAATTTCGATTCTGAGGATAAAGAGAGGCTCAATATTTATTAATTTACATCTACCTCGTTTCGGTGGGAGTATAAAAGCGAGTAGATTCCCATCTCTGGGTAACATTCGCAGAGAAAATCTTAAAAAGCGATTTTGAACACTTTCTATTCGGGCTGAACAGTTACCATAAAACGGATTCCAAATTGCTGCACCATATTCCAACAACGAACGTACAAACGAGATATATAATATTTTAATAGAACAAGGATCTTGAAAATCCCTCGAAAACCTTTTAATAAACCCAAGCATGGAATTCGCTTTAGAAATGCAAATATCTTTGTGCTTATTGAACGATAAGTTCGACGTAAATGTTATACCTAGATCCATAAACGTATCAACATTATCAATAATACAGCCATCCAGGAAAAAATCAAAATTAGCGGGCGTGATTGCACGGGTAAAACGGATTGTTTTACATTCAGAAATGTGCAGGGTCAAATTCTGAGCTGTGCACCACAAACCGAAATTATTTAAGTCATATTGGAAGTCTCTTGCATCATTGGTGCATGAATGGTTTTAAAAATTTTAATGTCGTCCGCATAGATGAGGATGTCGGAATAACATAAACAAGTCACTACGTCATTGATGAATAGCATGAAAAGCATAGGACCCAAATGACTACCTTGAGCCACTCCCGAAGTGACATTAATAACTCTGGATGTGAAATCACCAATCTTAACTATCTGAGTTCTGGAATCAAGATAAGATCTGATCCAGTCCAGTGGGAGAAAACTACAATGCAAGGAATCTTATCAAAGGCCTTACAGAAATCAGTGTACACAACCTGCACAATTTTACCTCTATAAGGCATTAGAGACACAATTAAGCAAGAGTAAGCAAGAGTAAATTAGTAACAGTTGATCTGCCTGGAAAGAAACCATGCTGTTTAGGAGAGATAAAAGTTTTCACGTGAAAGAATATAATTGATCTTTAACAAGTTTTTCAAACAACTTGGGTAAGACTGAAATTATACAAATACCCCTATAGTTCTCAATATTACCACGAATCCCGGATTTGAAAATAGGTTGAATAAGCGATCGCTTCCAAAGAGTGAGGAAATATCCCTCTCTTAGACTTCTGTTAAATAGAAAGCAGACTTCTTAGTCTTTTATTCTTTTGAATTCTAACAAATTTTGTGAAATTGCTAATTTTAAGTTCTATAATTCCAAAATTTTGACAAATTGTATCGTAATTTTTTTACAAAATTGGCTAAAGTTTCACCAAATATTGTATTTACATTATTTAAATATTTGGTATAATTCTAAAATTTCTTAAGTTTAATGAATCTCTGACATATATGGATTTAAGAATTTTTAAGCTTTTAAGCTTTCAGATATTAGGATTGTTTCTCTAAATTTTTCTTAAATTCTCTAAAATTCTGAAAATTTTATTTCATCCTTAATAAATTCTGCTTACATAACAATTATTCCATTGTGTGAAATAGGATCCTACTCAATTTTGTAAAAATGATTTCAAATTCCAAGGTCTCAACAAATTCTAAAGTTTCACCAAATATTGTATTATTTCAGTATTTTGTAAAATTATAAAATTTATTTCATGAAATTTATTTCGATTTTGAAAGTATTATGAAATTCTGAAAATTGTATTTCAAGTTTAACAAATTTCTTATGTTTTTTTTCAATATGACATTATGAGCTTTGAATATTGTTAAGCTTTAAAGTTTCCAGACATTAAAATTATTCTATTCCCAAGTTTTGGCAAATTGTATTCCAAATTTTTATGAAATTCTAAAGTTTCACCAAATTATGAATATTTATTTCAATATTTTTCAAGGTGATTTTGATTTTTCAAGTTTCGCAACAATCGCTTTGATTTGAAAATTTAACAAAATAATTTCATTGTTCACAGAGTCGACGACGCGACGCTTAGATCGACTTTTTTTTTTTGTTTGAGAAAATTAACAAAAATTTAGAATTTTAATATATAAAATTGATAAAATTTATAGAACTCACAGAATAGATAAAATTTAAAGAATTTATAAAATTCATCGAATAAAGTCTTCGATACGCATGTAGAGCAGTGATCATTGTGGTTAAATTATAGTTTCTTAATATTCCGCTGCCTCGGTTTAGGTTCCTACCTTTAAGGAAAAATTTAATTTCAAAATGCTTTGACAGACATAATAACAGTGGTGTGTAAAATCGCGTTCGTTGGACTGACCTAGAACGTTCTCAAAAAGTTATAAGTATGATTCGAAAGGTGTCGTCGAGTCGCAAGGGTTGATTTCGCCTCTCAAAGCCATAGATTATTTTTTTACAAAATTGATAAAATTTTCAGAATTTAAAAATTTTTAAAAATTGACAAAATTTCTAAAATTATACAATTTATAGAGTTTATACATTATAATTTATAAAAATCATAGAATATATACGATTTTTAAAATTTATTGAATTTATAAAATTTGTAGAATTCAAAGTATTTATAAAATTTATAGAAATTACAAAAATTATAGAATTTTTTAGAATATCGTATTTACTCGATTTTACGTCGCACTTTTTATCACATTTAAGGTTTTCTGAAAGCTGGGTAAGAATCAACAAGGTCTAAGAATAGTAGTTTTAATTAAAATTAATGCGGTAATGATCGACTTCGGCCTCTAAGCCACAGTTTTATTTTTATTTTTTTAAATTTGCAAAATTTGTATTAGCAATGGAGTTTACAAAATTAATAAAATGTTTAGAATTTATGTAGTTTATAAAATTCATAGAACTTATCGAATTTAATGAATTTATAAAATTTATTGAATTCAAACAATTCAGATAACTTAAAGAATTTATTAAAATTATGAAATTGTTAGGATAGTGTAATTTGCAGAATTTGGGGAATTTATTATAGAAATAAAAAAAAAATCTAAAATTAAAAGAATTGGCAAAATTGATATGGATTTTATAGTACTTATTGCTATTGCGAGTTTTTTACCAAGCTATGGTATGTATCCGATTCTCACCGGTGACCAAAATTAATAATACATTAGTTAAAATCGTTCATAGTAGATGATCACAACGTTCGCACAATACGTATAAATCCTAAGTTCTGAATTGACGCTGTAAGCGTGGCCCCTAAGCCATATAATTATAGGGTTTATTCAATTTATAAAATTTATACAAAATATGAAATTTTTAGAATAAGTAAAATTTGTGGAACTGACAGAATTGACCAAATTTGGGATTAATAGAATTTATTGAATATATCAAATTTGTATAATACACAGGATTCCAAAAATAGTACAAAACTTGACAAAACAGATCGTCTTCTCTCTTCTCCTCTCTCAACTAACATAAAGTATGGCATTCGTCCTGCTGCCTTTCTGCCGACCTTAATGGAATTGTTACTGTTGTACCAAGTCTTGCACCGTTGGACCATGTTTTGAGCTAAAGTTTATTAAATTCAATTGATTAGTTTGAGAGTTTTGGTAGAAAGAGCATAAGCTGATGGTGTTTTTTTCGAAAAAATTATGGAAACTTTTAATTTGCGTTTTTGTATACCGAAAGGGATTCCGGAAATTCTACAACTGTGCAAAATTCGCAGAAAATATTGCAGTCAGATTTTGCTTCATTAAAGGGATCAAATGGGGTTTAACGTGATTTAAATTATATGGAACGAATATTCAATGACCGATATATGACCGATATAAAATTCAATGACCGATAATTTGTCACCGATGGTTCATACGAAAAAGCGATGATTGAATGTTTTGTATTGGAAATTACGCTGAAAAGAAAAAGCTGGGATGGAGTGAAAAATGTAAATTTCATTTTAATTTTTATTTAAATTTGCAAATATGTACAGAGAACTGGGATAACTTCACATGCTTCTTCCATTCAGCACCCTATCTGATAGTGGATTCCGCGTCATTATCACTGCTGCTTGGGCATTCATTTTGAACATTTCAACCATATTCCTAATTTGAACTGAAGATTTCTTCAAAATACAAGATTTCTCTAGTGACACCATAAATAAAGTGCCCGAATACTTTATTCACATTAAATAATTTAAATCATAACCGTTTGGAAATCATCTTCAATATTTATTAGATGAATGCTTCATGCAGCTATTATTTTGCATCGGGAACTACACATAATTTCAATAAAACTGCTAAAGGTAAACTTTGTAATTTCTTAATCAATATTAAGTGGCAGACTAATACCAAACTCTAACGAGATCAATACTAATCTTGATATTTTGCACGACAAATTATTTGAAGACTTCGTACTAGGGTTTTTCAAAACGGGATCCCGTTATTGTCTCAAAAGTGTGACCGGAAAAATATGGAATATTACAGTAAAACCTCGGTTTAAGAGCCTAATTGGGGATTGGTCTGCCTGTAATTTCTGATTGTCCCTTAGATCCGAATGTAGAAAGCTTTTATCCCGTACAGAAGTTTATCCATCAATAACATTTTCAAGTAAAATTCAGGCCAATTAGGACTGAACTTGGTTATGTATTACCTATGATGAAATTCGATTTGCACCATGAAAATTTTAAAATGATTTTTGCATAAAGTTCTGAAAAATGGCCAATTAGGAAGAATTTGGTCATTTCTTAGCCGATTATCGGCAAGCACCACGAAAATAGGGTTCTAAAATAATTTTTACATGAAGACCTGAAATAAGGCCAGTTAAGAAGAAACTCGGTTGTTTATTGGTCGATTTCATGTCGTATTTATCGAATTTCATCACAATCGGTTTAGAAATAACTGAGTTTGCCGCATATTCCAGAACTTCATCTAAAATCATTTTAGAGTAACATTTCCAACGTGCATGCTCAATTTCACCATAATCGGTTAAGAAATAGCAAAGTTCCTTCCTAATTGGCCTGAATTTGATTTGAAATGCTATATATTTCTAAACTTCTATACGAGATATATAAATTGTCTGCATTAGAACTTCTCATACGGGATCCCGCGATGGCGGTCCCAAGAGTAAGGCCGGTAAATCGCGAGGTTTTCCGGGATTGCTCGGTTTTCAATTTATCTATTTTATAATATAACCTGTAAAACCTCGATTTAAGAGACTAATTGGGGGTTGACCTGCTCTTGTTTCCGACTATTCCTTAGATCAGAATGCAGACTAGGGTTTCTCGAAATGGAATCTCGAGACCAATCGGATCCGAGTACACAATTAATTTGATTTAACCATTTGTCTAAGTTCAGTCCCGTAAATTTAATTAGAAAGCAAATTTCGGGGCACCTAGATCCAGAAGCCAGACCTCTTTGAAAACACTACAAGAATCTATTGTTTTTGGTATAAAACGCCTATGAAAAGTTTGAATATGGTTTGGTGGACGGTATAGAAACGTATACAGCACATACATATACATATACAGATT